>JAOTRH010016667.1:0-22552 GCA_034768845.1 Heliamphora exappendiculata | reverse complement strand
ATCAAAACAATGAGGCTGAAATAAATTTTAATTTTGTTGCTAATTTTTATTTTTTACAGATTTTCTTTATTGTTTAGTTAATTATATTTTTTAATTTTTGAATTATTTTAATGAAAGAAAAACAAAAGCAACAAGATTGACTAAAAGATAAAAAAATTGCTAAAATTAAAAATAAGTAACATCAAATATAACTGAAGCAGTTTGTTTTCATAATGGTCGCATTTGAGAAAGTTGTTAACCTATTTATTTTGTCTTATTTATTTTTATTTTTTATTATAATAATTTAATTAAATAATTAAAAAATTATTAATAATAAAAAAACTAAATAAATAGGTAAGCAATTATTTTAATTATGAAAACAAAACTGTGTTTGAAAATACTATTAGTAATTTTTAATAATTTAATATTAATTTTAGTTATAATTTAAAATTTTTATTAAATATTTATAATTTTTTATTATAACTTATAACTATTATATATATATATATATTTTAATTAAATATTTATAATTTTTAATATAAATTACAATTTATAAACAATTAATAATAATTTTACCAAACAAACCTAACCGTGGTCCATAAGTCATAAATACAAAGGGGACCATCAAAAAACCAATGTTGATAGTACTACGGACATAACTATCATGACAGAAGCAGGACAAGAAGTCACTTCACATGCATTAAATCAATTCAATGCCAACTTTTTATCTATTTGTCTAATTTTGACTATATAGTCCTTGTTTGGACAAAAATTATTTATTGACTTATTAATTTATTTTTATTTATTTTAACTTAAAATTGGTAGAATTTGGTTTATTAATTTATTTTTATTTATTTTAATTTTTTTATATTTTAATTAAATTTTGTTATTTTTTTTACCTCGTCTCAATAAAAAAAATTTAAAAATATAATAATTTAATTAAAAAATAAAAAATATTTATTAAAAATAAAAAATTTATAATAACAAATAAATTAATAAGCTAATAAGCTAAATTCACCCACTTAGAGCCATTAATCCCCATTACAATCAATAGTCGAGTTTTAAAACATTCACATTAATACTAACCAAATTAACTAACTAAATGGTGATATTATTTTAGTTAGTCGCTTTTGATTTAGCATTTTATTAATATTAATTATTTTAACTATTTTCTTTAAAGTAATATTATTTTTTATTTTTTATTATTAGTTTTTATTTATTATTATTATATTTTCTAAACTATTATATTTTTTCCAATTATAAACAGCATAATTTTTTTTCACGACTTTTTTATTCACAGTTTTAAGTATTTAAAAAAATAATATTATTAATTAAATAATAAAAATAATATAAAAATATAATTTGTTGAGCCATTGTAGTTAAAATTAAAATAATTAGCCTTTTTGCTAATTTGTTAAAACTTTATTTTATTTTATGTGTTTGACTTAGTTAAAATAGCTAAAAAGCTAATTTAACTAAATTGATGGACATGCTCTAACAAAAGTAGGGCTGTATTTGTAGGTTGGCTTTAAACTAAGGCCTCAGTTGCCAATTAGGTTAAAAATTAATTTTTTATATTTTTTTATATTTTTAATTAAAAAAATAAATTAGATTTAAAATAAATTATTTAGTAACTTAGTTTTTAAATTAATTTTTTTTAAATTAATTTTTTAGATAAAAAATTATTTTTTTAATTTTTATTTAAAGTTGACAATTTTATCATTCTATATATTTGATATTAATAATTATATATAATTGGTAATAATAGTAAATAAATTATGAATAAAAAATATTATTATATTTTAAAAGTTGTTGAAGTTTGCAGTGGTGTAGCCACAAATTTTATTCATTTGTGTTATTTAATAAATTATAATCATGTTATTTTTTTAATTCTATACGATATGTTAAAATTAACTTTAATAAAATACACTATAATATTATATATTTACAATAACTTCAAAAAGATATCCGTACTTGTTAATTTCATGAAAAAACAATGTTTGAGATTGGTAATATTATTGGTTTAATTTTTTTTTAAGTAAAAAATATATCACAACTAATATAAATTTTTAATAATTTTTGTAATTTTTTAAATATTGACCTCCATCTTATAATATTTTTAATATTTTACTGATGTCAATAATGTAAATGCTAAAAAATTTACATATTTATATATATATAAAAAGTTTAAAAATTTTGAGTAGGTTCAATTGAACACACTAGCCATCACGTGGCTAAACCACGAGAGTTTGAATAGAATATTATGAGAATTTGTGTTTTAATGTGACTTTTTGGCCTTTTAATTTTTTTGTCAAGTAAGCAATTTTAACTTTTCAGCATTTTTAACAAAAAGCTGAAAAGCAAAAATTTTCAATTAGGGCGTAAGTATTTTTTTTTAAAATTGTTTCAAGTTAAAGAAATAAAATTTCGTTTAGTGAATTGTAGAAATAATTTTAAGTTAAAAGATAATAAGGCAAAAAGCTTAACTTAATATAGCTTTAAGTCAAAAGAATTTTAAGTCTTAAAAAGTTTATTATACATTTTTTTATTTATTTTTATATAATTTTATATTCAATATTGATCTTGTTAGATAGAATTTAATGAGTAAAATTTAAAAATATAATTTTTATAAAAATACATATGAATAATAAAAGTTATGATTTTAAAAAATATATATAAAGTTATTTTATATAAAAAAGAAAAAAAACCAAAAATTTTAAATTTCCAAAAATTACTTTTGACTTTTTTGCATTTAAGCAAAAAGGCAAAAGGCTACGCTTTAATCCCTTTACAAAATTAGGCTCCAAATTTAGATTTTTTTTAATAAAGAAAGGTTATGAAACTTAAATATATTATTAATTTGATATAAAATAGAATAAAAAAGTACATTATATGTAACATAATTTTCAAAAAAAAAAAGAGAATATAAAATATGCATGCAAAGGAGGTATTATTAAATAACAATAAAATATAAAATTTGTAAAATAAAAATAAAAATCGATCATCATAATCCGCACAATGATGCCTTTTTCTCTAGCTAGTTAAAATGGCATTATAATCTCTATTTATCTCTCGCAAAAAAAACTTACTGAATACTAAGCGATCGTTTAGTTTTAATTTTAATGTTATTAGCGTCAATTTATTTTTACCAATTTAGTAGCCATTTAAATTTAGAAATGCTAACCTAAAAAAACATAATATCGAAAAACAGATGATATAAGAAATTTTTTTTTACACAAATCAAAAAAATACAAACTATACAAAAAACGTAAAAATATAATAAAAGAGAAGATAGTAAGAAAACCAATGGAAGAGAGAGCAGAGGGAGAGAAAGGTTTAGAGAGGGGATGGTTATGGTATGTCCTCTCCTTATTGAAAATCTTAATTTTAGTAAAGAGAGTGAGAGGTCACAACCGAAATTTATATTAATAGTATAAAATGAACTAAATGAAAGATTTTGATTAATGTTTTAAAAGTTAAATTGAATGAATTGATTTAATGGGTTAAATCGACGACCAATTCAACTTTTGGTGAACTACTAAAATATTCATGGTAAA
This sequence comes from Heliamphora exappendiculata, assembly GCA_034768845.1. Classification (NCBI taxonomy): domain Eukaryota; kingdom Viridiplantae; phylum Streptophyta; class Magnoliopsida; order Ericales; family Sarraceniaceae; genus Heliamphora; species Heliamphora exappendiculata. The sequence continues at coordinate 19,016 of JAOTRH010016667.1, read as the reverse complement.
AAATTAAACTATTTTGTAAAAAAATTTAAAATTGTTGATTAAATTACTGAATCGTTCAAACTAAGCACCAATTTGATAAAATCGATTGAATTTAACTTAAAAAAGAGAGAGTTTCTAAATTCCTACTCTTTTTAATACACACTTGTACACAATAAATACCTTTACACTAGGGATATACTAAGTAGATATGCATCTGCATTTAATATATTTATTATTAAATTATCTTTGAAAAACAAAGAAAAACATTATTAGAATTTAAAAAAAAAAAACATATTTATAATATCACAATTTATGCTCTGTGTGGACTAAATTTCTTTAATTCTGCTTATTTGTGTCTTTTCTTTTTTCTTTTTTCTTTTTTTTTCATATTTTGGCTATTTTTTTTATTTTCTCGAGCCGTCTCGATGAGATAAACCAGAAAAGTAAAAAAAATTGATTAAAAAAATTTAAAAAAAGTTAACTAAAAACAAAAATACACTACATATAATTTCGTTTATTGACTTTTTTTTATCTTTTCTGAACTTTTTTTTATATTTTAATAATTTTTAATTGTTCAGCTTATCTCAATGAAAGAAATTAAAAAGTATAATAATTTAACTAAATAATAAAAAAAATTCACTAAAAACAAAAAAAAAACTAAATAAAATAAATAAATACATAATTATCTCAAACAAGACTTTAATTTCAATTGAACCAGTGCTTCATTCATTCGATCCCTTTTTTTGATATATATATATATATATTTGTTGCTACGGAAAGGAAGGAAACAAAATTAGGAATACAGACAAACACTAATCTCTAAGGGAAACTATCCCCGGCTGCATTCTTCTAGATGAATTGACCCATGAAAAGTGGAAGAGAGTTACTTAACACCAGTTTTTTTTATTTTGTTTTGCTTTTAGGTTAGCAAGGCCATCATCCCCGGCTTTTTAGTTCATCTGTAAATGTGTTTGGATAGTTGATAAGATTTTCTCTAAGAGAAATCTAACATCTTCTATAATGGCTCGGTGTTGAAAATTTAGTAGAGTTCTTTCTTTTAAAAGATTGACTTCTACAATGGCTTAGTGTTTTTTCTTCTTCTTTTTTTTTATACACCATGGTGATCCTTCTATAGATTATCTATAATTTTGCTTCAATGCTTGATTTTGCATTTATTCTATCAAAGAATCCCATCACCCACCCTTCTATTTTGTCTCTTAACAGCCTTTTAAAACTTGTAATTCTGATGCGCTCTCCTTAGTTTTAAAAAATTTGCAAAATGAAACAACCAATGAATATAAATAAGAATCTTGTACCTAAAAGATAAAAGAAATTGAAAGACTTCGTAAATATAAGATGACTAAGTTTTGGAGGGTGTTTCGCAAAATTTCTTACCACCAGCTTTTAGCTTCGCTTACTAATTTTATCAATAATTTATAATTTTTTTTAAACACTTATAATTTTTATTATAAGTTATAATTATTTTTGTTTATTTTAACTATAAACTAATATATTTACTAAATACTCACAATTTATATTATAAATTATAATTTAAAAATTAATAATTTTAACAATACCCAACAATATCTTTAATTTTCCTAACTTTCTTCCATTCACCAACCCATTTAATATCTATTTTTTCAAAACATTGATTTCTATATCCAAACCGTCTAAACTGGTTTTGAATGACCCAAAGGGAAAAGGGAAAAGGCGAAAAAGGATATGCAGAGTCTTGGAATTGGCGAGCCATTTCTATACGTCTATCCAAATGGACCAAAATACATTAGCTCTTCATCTTTGACCGCACCTTCTCCATTTTGATCCTTCCACGTGCCATGTAAGAGCCATACTACGAATTGAGTTATTATTTCGCCTGGTCAAGTCTTTTTTTTTTAAAGATTTTTACTTAAAAATCTTATAAAAAGTCAATTAATTTGATTTTTTATTAAAATTAATTATATATATTTTATATTTTTTAATATTTATTTTTATAAAAAAGACCAAACACAAACTTCATAGTCTCGAAGCACTATATATTGTTATTTACGTAATATTTTTATTTAATTATAACAAAAAATACTTTTTATGAAATAATGTGAATTTATTTTTATTAAAAGAATAAAAGATAAGAAAATCTAAATTAGTGTATTGTACACATTTTTATTTGTTAGAAATACCGCGTAGGTAATGCCACATGATATTCTAGAAGTATTGAATAATTTTTTTTACGAATTTTAAATATGAGCTTGTTTGGTATTTAAAATATAATTATATTTTTAATTAAAGTTTATTTGTTTTGTTATTTTTATAAATTTGCTGGTTTAAATAACAGAATGTAAGGGTATTCATGGTATGATTTGATTTGGTTTCAAATTAAATCAAGAATAAATTAGTTTAGAATGATTTGAAGAATTTAAGAATTAAAATCGAACCGTAAGTATTATAGAATCGAATCAAATCGAACTAATAAAAATTTGTTCGGTTTTAATTTGAAACCGAGATTCTAAAAACTAAATACTTATTGCCTTATTTTATATTTTAAAAAATTATATATTTATTTTGTTTATTTTTCTATTCATCTTTTGTCTATTTTTTTATTATATTATTTTACTTTAGGTTGTGTTTTACCACGTATTTCATAAGATTACAAAAACATATTATTATATCTATAAACTATGGATTGTATTTTATCTTTTTAAACCTTATTATATTTTATTAATTATTAATAGTCCACGTGATATATAATATTACAATATTATAAGAAAATTATATTATAAAAGAAAAAAAAGTAAAAGAGAAGAGGCAAGATAAAATAAAATTAATATTTAATTTTTTTTCTTTATATATACTTAATAAAATATAAACATAATAAAATTAGTGAAAGGTTTCGTTCGCTTTTATACGGTTTTTTTACAATTTTAATCCGATAATTGAACTATTATGTTCTTAATAATTTAAAACTGAAATCAAATCATTGACAAAAAAGTTCGAAGAAAACCATTCTATATGATTTGAATTGAATTGAACCAAACTAGTTTATCAGTTCTATTGACTTTTTGAGCACCTTTAACTAGAGCGAGGAGAAATTTTCTCTTTCAGTAGGTGAATAAAATAAGACTTTATTGAAAAGAAACATGTTTAAATAAAGAATGTTTTCTTTTTAAATAAAGAGTTGTTGGATTATAGGCTTAGCTTAGTTAGTCCATTTCTTTAATTTTTAAAGGCTCATTATATTTAAACAAAGAGTTATTCGACCCTAGGCTTAGCTCAGTTAGTCTATTCTTTTAATTTTTAAAGGCGAGGGATTTGAATTTATGAATTGATAGAATGATATTGAGACTTATAATAATCTAATATATTAACCAGCTAAACTAAGAACCAATCTATTGAAAACGAATCTAGCAAAGTGGAGCAAATTATTCTTTGCCATCTCCTGCATTAATCTCAAATAAATTTAGGTTACACATTTATATGAATTGCACTATTTTTGATGTAAAATTTACATAAATGTCTGATTTAAATTTATTTTGGGTAATACAAGTTGGGGCATAGAATAATTTTCCAGCAAAGTATGCCTCCTCTGAAGATTATTATTCCATGGGGCTCAATTGTAGAGAAATAATAAAGAAATGTGAAAATTCATGAGAAAACATATTAGACAATAAATAATAAATAATATAATAATATAATAATAAACCCATGCCTGCATGATATTCAATGTTTCCTCCCCCAAAATGAAACTCTTACATTGTTATTTTATGAGTAAGAAAATCTTTTAAAATCATTACCCTTCCAAAATTCTAAAACTATTTAATTTGAATTTCTCGTTTTTATTGAAATTTAATGCATAGAATCTTGAAACACAATACAATAACTCCGTTATTGTAAAAAATTCTCCATGCATGGAATCTTGAAAGTTGAAACAGCAAGAAAAGTTTTTGGTTTTTAAAGTCAAATAATTTAAAAAATAATTTCATCCATTTGCCAAGAAGTAAGAAAACCAGAAAAAGAACAAAATATGTCAAATAAAAATAATGTAACTCTTAAGATACTGTATTCATACTCCAACCCCATACGAAATTGTAATAATATACTTAATAACTTACTTACTATTAATGCTTACTATATATAATAAATTATAATCAACTATGTTACATTTTTAGCAATTTTTATAAGACAAAATTAATGGAGTCTGTTCTGTTGGGTTATTGGGGAGTATTCCATGAGTTGTAGTATTAGAAATTGCGGAGTTACAACATTTTCATACAAAAAAATCTACAACCTCATCACTCTAGTTTTCTCATATATATGTTCACTATGTCATGCACTTTCACATCACGTTGCATTCTTTCATAGGTAAAGACCTTTAGAATATTTTATTGAATAAATCTCTTTTTAAAATCTTTTATTTGAGGCCTGTTAATTTGTACTTACCTTCAAGTAGATACTGTCGGATGTGTATTGTTCGATAAATAACGCTGGTAGCTTGCTATGCAGTGCTGGACATGTGATATCCGTTGAATATCACTAGACACTGTTAGTGGTGTAAAGTACTAAGATTTTCTAACATAACATCATTGTGTTTTTATCTAGGCTTTGGAGATACAAAAAGAGGCACATGAGAGGCTAGTAGTTATGATATTTGAATCCCATATTTTCAATCTAGATTTATGTTTTGCTGATTTAAATTAGTTTTTTTAATCACACTTTCCACACACATTATTTTGACCACCATCATCATTGGCCAAAGGAACGGATCCGTTTGATATAGAGATTGAAACGTGAAACTTTTTGTTACCATTAAATTAAGAAGGTTGGCATGATCAGATTTACCTACAGTGAATAGCAAGTTTGCAAAAACTTGCAAATGACTTTCAGAGTTAGGTGTTATGAGTAAAGGTTTGTAACTCTTAAGGATATGAGGTCTTATAACCTCTTATTTTTAATAGTGAAATTTGTTGGTTTGTTGGTTCGTAGTTTTCGTCCAGTGAGATATTTTTTTCAAAAAGAGTTTTCACGCAAATCTAGTGTGTTATTATTTTGCTTTTTTTTTTTGTGATTTATTTGGTTATAGATTACTAGCTTTAATTTTTCAAACTATATATAGAGAAAGATAATATTGTTCAATTTGAATAAATAATAATTTTTTTTACTAAAATAATTAATTTTAAAAAAAATTAGCTTAAAAATTTATTAACTAAACCATCTACTTTCAAGTTTTTTAACGAAGAAAAAAAATGAAATATAAAAATTTAAATTAGTTATCAATCAAAAAATATATATTATTGTTCAATTTATTTTTTGATCGAGTTTTAATAATAGATTTATCTTCAATTATTGTTTAATTTAATTTTTTCATTTGAAAAATTTATATGAAATATAAATAATTCTTGACTAATTAAGTTAAAAAAGTAATTATTAATTTTAAAAATATCTTTAAAATAAAATCAAAGGTTCAAAAAATACAAACTAAACATACTTTTGAGTCCCCCTAAATCTATTTCGAAAAAATCTTATTTAAAAAAAAAAAAAATTGCAATCCGTTTCGTTAACTTGGGCGTGGATAAAGGCATTGGGCTTGTATCCGTAGTTACCACCATCCATGCTCAAGGCAAAAGATCTAGCTAGTTTTCCTTTTATGAGACTTTAGTTTGCCTTGTGTTCCTTTTCTTTCCATTGTATCCAAAAAAAGAAAAAAAGAACTTCTCCCATAGGATTAGTGAAAAGCTAGTTTGTTTAGAATTTAAAATAGAGATTTTGTTCTTAGGGATTATTAATACCTTAAAATAAGAGAATTAACAATACTTTGGGGAGATAGCATTATTAATCCTCTCATTCCCTCTCCATATATAGAATTATACCCAAATCTTATTTTATATGGTCATGTTTGTTACGAGGGATAGAAAGTCAGAATTAGATTAATAGTCCAGACTAAATTTATATCTCCTGCTTTGTTTGTGTTTTTTTGTGTATTCGAACTAATTATCCATATTGGATTTTTAATTTTTCATGTGAGGGATAAGAGAGAGAGAGAGAGAGAGAGAGAGAGAATTGGAGGGGAAAGAAATTAATTTAAATGATAATTTAATTTTATAAATTTATTTTTGTAATATTTTTAGTTTTTTTATATTTTTTTAATTGACCCTTTTTACGTTTTTATTTGTTTTTTTAATTTAGTGTCTTTGGGATAGTTATTAGTGACTTTTAATTATTTTTATTTTTATTCTAAATTTTTAAGTTTTATTTTTTTTACATTTTATGTTCTATTTTTTGCCTAAATTAGTTAGGATTAAGTTATAATATCATTTTTTTACTATGCAATTTTTATTAGTAACTTTTTAAATTTTCATTTTGTTGCCACTTTTATTATCCATTTTTGCCTTCTTTATTTTCTTACTTTTTCAATCTTATTTGATTTTTTTATTATTTGATCTTACCTAAGTTTTTATTTTTACTTTTTAGTCTTATTCAACAACATCTTACATTTTATCAATATATACATAATTAAATATTCCATTACAAGGGCAAGATTGTCATTATGCTTAAAGTTCGTTTGGCAACCTAATTTTAAACTAATTTTTTGACTTTAAGTCACTTTAAGTCAAATGTCAAAAAATTTGTTTGATTGGAAAAATAGTGACTTTTAAACTACTAAAAAGTCAAATAAGCTCAATATAAAATTTCATGGTTACTCTTCAGCCTAAATGAACTAGAGTGTGGTTATTTGGTTAGAATTTATATAATTTTACATGTAAAAGAGTAAAATTAAAAATTATTATGAAAAAATCTAAAAAAATCTAAAAATAAATAGGCTAAAAGCTATTAGTTGAAAAACGAAATTTTTTGACTTTCTTAATTTTAAGTCAAAAGTAAAAAAATCGATTTTAAACCGGTAGCTAAACGAAAACTTAATCATTATCTTTCTATTTTACACAAATTTAAAAATATACTAAGAAAGAGATGCACAATAGAATAAATATTTAATTCTATAACTACTAATAATAAAAATTTTAAATATTTTAATCTATCATTCAACACAAACATAACCTATATTACCACAAAATGCATAGTATTATCAAACTCCGTATAGTTATAAATGTTATCACATAAATGCTTTATGGTGTTTGGCGCGTTCGTGAGGCATGACCTAGACTAGTAAATGAGGAGAGGTTACAGTTGACCTGAACCAATCTGCCATAAAATTCTCAGTGAGAGATTTTTGTTGTCAAAGCCACTTATTATTGTGGGTAGTTTTGATTTTTTCATGGAAATTCCCACGGGCTTACTTTCTTTGACTGCCATCTCTCTCTCTCTCTCTGGTTTTGCCTCTGGTGCGTGGGGAGACAAAACCCCCCCATCTTGTTAAAAAGCTTCCCATTCCAAAAGAGGTTTCAACACCTCAATCTTTGAATTGATAAAAAAACGAGCTCGTGTATTTGAAACTTGTAAGCCCTTTTGAATCAAACCCAACTGTTTCGTTTTCCAATTGAAGAAAATTCCAAGACTTGACTAAAAATTTTCCAGTCCACGTCACATACGTGTTTGATGGTCCACTGGACTCTAATATCTTCATTTCCTTCTTTTCTTCTCTTTTTTCTTTCCCCTTTAATCTTTTTGGGTATATAAGGAGGGTTTGGTGGTCTGAGTCGGAGACATCTTGTAAGTGGTAATCTGTCTTTTCAAGTGATTATCTGTTTGGGAGGAAGATAACGAAGAATTTTTAGAAAAACTCTGATCAGGTAAGAGACTTATGTTCTCCAAGCTTCTGATTTTCAGAGGGTTGATTGGTTAGAAATCAATCCATTTTTTTGGGTATATTGTGGTCTTATTGATTTTTGGTGATGGGATTCTGAGATTGATTTCAATCTTGGAGCTGGGTTTGGATTATTGGTGATATAAATTGGAAGGTGCTTTACTGGGGGAAATCGATGTTGTTCGGTTTAGCTGAAATTATGAATTTATAGTTTGTATTTCAAAAATATTATTATAATTTTAAGCAAAAGTTACCGAATTTGGTAGAATTGTAAACTTATAGTTTAAATGAGTAGAATTTGTATTTCTTGATTTAAAATAAGAAGTTCAGTCAAAAGTTATAGACCTACTTGTTTAAATATTTCTAACTTTTTGCGAAACTAAAAGCTAAAAGCTAAAATTTAAGCAAAACAAATACCTCCATTGTCTCTAGTATTTTGGTTATTGTTTGGTTATATACCTCAAGTAGCCCATCAAGTAGAGGTAGGTCCTGTTATTAGAAAAATCATGGAACCCTGCATTTATTTGTTAAAATTTCCAAGAATCATAGGTCTCTTTTTGATGTATGTTGAAGTGCATATGCATAGGGGGAAATAGAAAAGTTATTACTCAGTTTTTTCCCCTTTTTGCTGAATTTAATTAGAAAAATCACCATTTTTATGGTAATCTTTAAGAACAAAGTTCATGACATTTTCCTTCAAGGATCTTTATGGATTTGCAAACTTAAATTTTCTCCTAATCAAAATGTGCAGGTGGACACGAGCTTGTCACATATTGGAATCTGTTATGGGCTTATCCCTATCCTTGCTTCCATCTGCCTGGGAGGAAATTGTGAGCCATTGGTTTTTCTTCTTGGCCCGTGACATCAGTTTCGCTTACAAAGGACAAGAAATGACATTGAGAACAGATAGCTTTAAGCAAACAGATCCCGAAACTGATACTGAGTCTTATGGCTTTGATAAGAAAAGTACTAAGAATTCTATAAACTTGAATAACTGCGAACCCATGAAAGTAATGCTCGAAACAACTCTTTCATTCAAGAATTTAATTCAAGACATAAGGGATTCGGGTTTGAACACCTTGACTGGTGAACTTGACGGGTTAACTGAAAAATCAATGCCCTCATTTTCACTTCCCGAACCAGCAATATTGTTTTCGCCAAGTCCTGTTAGTGAGCTTGATGCTGCTGCGGTTAAGCTTCAGAAAGTCTACAAGAGTTACCGTACGCGAAGAAACCTTGCTGATTGTGCGGTTGTGGTTGAAGAGCTATGGTTCGTTTCTTTACCTCCTCTTATCTGGTATTTTTGCTTGTAATCCCATTTTTTCCCCCTCAAGTTGCTTAGCTGCTTATGTCAAATTGTGTAGGTGGAAAGCATTAGACTTTGCTGCTCTAAAACAGAGCTCTGTGTCATTTTTCAACGTTGAGAAACACGAAACTGCTGTTTCACGATGGGCTAGGGCAAGGACAAGAGCTGCCAAGGTACTCTTTTGTTATGTACTGCATTCAACTTCCATCAAAGATTTTGCCCCTCCCCCTCGCCTTTTCTCCCTCTCTAGTAGTAGTTCAGATTATAATATCAACTCCTTATGATTGAAGGTGGGAAAAGGATTGTCCAAGGATGAGAAGGCTCAAAAACTGGCCCTTCAACATTGGCTTGAAGCTGTGAGTCCTTTTTTTTAGACACTTTTTATCCTGTTTAAATTTTTATTCGAAGATCATGATATCAGAGTAGTCAAAATGAACTTTGAGCCCACAAGCACTATACATTTGCAGAATTAACAATGATAATAGCATTCTTTTGCACGGCATAAAAACCGTGCAAAATCTTATAAAATCTTATTTGGCTTCGCTTTATAAACAAAATTTTCCTGAGTGGAAATGTGACCCGTCAACTAGGAGCTAATCTACTTGATTCAATTACCAATATTGGGTATAGTAGCCCATGCTTGAGAAAAGTCAATGATCTAAACCTTTTTTTTCTCTTTTTGTACAGATTGATCCACGGCATCGGTATGGGCACAATTTGCATCTGTATTACGATATCTGGTTTGAAAGTGAGAGTACTCAGCCTTTCTTCTACTGGTGAGTACTCCGTGTTTGCTTAACTATTCCTCTGTTTGGTTGATGAGCAACTTGTTGCAAACGAAAGGGCTTAAAACATAGGTTGGATATGTATACAAAAACAACTTCCAACGTGGTGACAATCTCTTACCTATTCATCTTTGAAATATGAAGGTTGGATGTGGGCAATGGCAAGGAAGTAAACCTCGAGGCCTGCCCAAGGAGTAATCTACAGCGCCAATGCATCAAATACCTAGGACCGGTAAGTTTTGAATCATCTAAGATTTTAACGTATGGATGGAAGCTGCATGGGTCGATATTCATCTCGTGCTGATACGTGAATAAATGTACATTTCCTTGCGTAAATTGTGCATATGGTGTGCCTATCGACTTTTCAAACAAGGTATGGTGTGTATATCTAATCTATTGCTGTCTTTGCTGGTCCTATTTCAGAAAGAAAGGGAGGCTTATGAAGTAATTGTTGAAAATGGGAAGCTCGTATTCAGACAAAATGGTTTGTACGTAGAAACCACAGAAGATTCAAAGTGGATTTTTGTCCTAAGCACATCTAGGAATTTGTATGTCGGACAGAAGAAGAAAGGCACATTTCAGCATTCGAGTTTTCTTTCTGGTGGGGCCACCACGGCAGCTGGAAGATTAGTCGCCCATGGTGGAATTCTTGAGGTACTTATTTGAAAACATGCATTTATACTTCCATCTACTGTAGTTTTGGTATTTTTCATTTCTAAATACATCTTTTCATACTTTTCGTTTCCAGGCTATATGGCCATACAGTGGTCACTATCACCCAACCGAAGAGAACTTCCAGGAATTCATTAGCTTCCTCGAAGAGCACCATGTAGACCTCACTAACGTTAAGGTAGATGTTCTGAGCCTGTATGTGGTTGTTTGTACAAATTTGTTGGCATGTGCACATTATGTATATACATTTTTCGAATGTATATTTGAGTTGTTTGGATGTTTATAATATAACTACTTGCATTTGGTCTAGGCTTTTTTAGGAGCTTTTTTTCCGTTCATTTTTCTGTACTTCTTTTTTTTAGTTTTTGGTACAAATATTTTACTTTTTAGACTTCTTGTGAAGAGAGAAATCTAAAAAGTATACTCGTTTTGGTTAAAATTGAAAAAAGTTAACTAAAATTGAAAAAGTCACTAAAAAACTACAATGTGATCTTTTTTTTGTTCAAATTTTTTTACTTTTTTAATTTTTCACGACGAGAGATATCAAAAAAGTATATTCATTTGGACTAATGTTGAAAACATTTCGCTAAAAGTGAAAAAAAATAGTATAAAAAAAGTTAGTCCAAACGAAAGCTAATATCTGTGTAATCTGTTTCTGCTTATGTGATTTTATGAGCAACCTCTAAAGATAAGTCTCTTATAGGCCAAAACAAATATTGATGACTATTTTCCTTTTTCATACAGAGGTGTGCAATTGATGATGACTATCCTTCATTTAAGGATGCTAGCGAGGAACCAAAGCCTGAGCTGGTATCAAGTCTTACTAAGAAAGCACAATCTGAAGATACAAACACATCTGAAGTTGATGTTTCGGCCGAGGAAACAGCAATTACAACCGATCACCATGAGGATATGGACCTCGACGATGCCCACGTGGAACCGGCAGTGTTTGACTTGGCCAAGCGCTTGTCGTGTAAATGGACTACAGGAACCGGTCCTCGCATTGGTTGTGTCCGGGACTATCCAACCGAGCTACAATTCCGAGCACTCGAGCAAGTTAACCTGTCGCCCCGAGTTACTTCACCCTTTGGAAATTACGGTCCAATCCCTTCTCCACGTCCGAGCCCAAAGGTTCGGCTTTCTCCCAGACTAGCTTATATGGGACTCCCGAGTCCTAGGATCGCCATTCCCGCTACTGCTATGTAAGACAGTTTTCAAAGTGGGAGCCCTGGATGGATCAACGGCAGCAGAAGTCAGAGGCAACAATGCCTGCTATGAGACTTCTGCAGCATATGGTAGAGAATGAAGAAGGGACTAACTTTATTTTTTCATTATTTTGTAGATGCCTTACTTTGTTTGATTCTATGTGTACACACACAACTCTAGCTCCATATTCTGTTGGGAGTCGTTGATTGATTCGTTGTTGTAAACAAAATTCAAGTTAGTAATTTTGGATGCGGGAAAATTTTAGTTCGCTTTTGAAAATTCTTTCGCGTCTTTCAAGTCTTTCAAAAGGCGAATTTTGAATTTTTGGTTTTTCCACTAATGAAAATGATATTAGGAGAAGAAAATATTGATGTTGCTCGTCGAGCGCTAGCATTTGGAGTAGGTTTGGATTAAGCGTGCTCGAACTCCCATTAGACACACATTGAGCACAATTTTATATCACAACTATCACATTCTAAAATAACGAAAAAAAAAATTTCTAGGATTTATGCATAAAATTCATTTTTTCCGTAACTTTCTTAAGAACATAAAACATTATTCACATAGAAATTCATAAAACCTACAAAAACCTAAAAGGAGAAGGTTCAAATTCGTTCAAATAAAAATCCGATCAACAGAAAATGAAGCTCAGACCAATTTCTGTTGGATATGACCTTTTAAGATTTTAGGATTTTATCCTACAAAATGAGGAGAGAAGGAGAAGCAAAGAGGGAGAAAATTATATCTATTGGATCAGAAAAAAGGAAGGGGAGAGAGAGAAAGAGAGAGAGAGAGAGAGAATAAAATGAAAAACAAGGAAAAGTTTAAAGATAGTGCATTTTTTGGCTATATGAACTCTTGCACACTCAAGTGCATTGAGTTTCATGTCAAAGTGTTGGTATAGCCCCATTATATTTATATTTGTGAGTGTATAGTGATTCACACGGTTTAGCTAAATTAATGAAAAAAAGAAGTGACTGAACTCAAAAAAAAAAAGGGGGAGAGGTTATTTTCTTTCGGGAGAATATTTTGGGTTTTTTTAGTTTTTTTAATAAAAAATTTATCAATTCATGCACCATTTTACCCAATGCAAATAAATTAATGCCATTCTCTCATGAAATAAGAAGTTCTTAGTGTTGGGATTTGATTACTTATTCCCGATGGCAAATAAAAGCACATTTATGCATGTATTAAAAAAAAATCACACTAAAATTTACGTAGTTTGACATAACTTACTTACGTTTTACGGGTGTAAGAGATAATTTTACTACAACTGTAGAATGTACAATCGCAAGACCAAAAAAGCTCAAAAACGCGACACTCATAATTTGAATCCTAAAACAAATTCTGTTTCCCCACTTAAAAGTTACTTTCGTGTCTCTGATAATTTTTTATCTCTATCTACATCTTTATCCCCATTTAATTTATTTTTCAGACAATAACTAAAATTATAGAGTCATATTTATAGGCAAATCATAAAATTTTAACCTCAATATAATTATAAAACATACATGTATTAGACTCTTTATGAACTTGTAACTCAAACTCAATTCAAATATATATAAATAAAATATTAATTATGTAAATTTACAAAATACACGGCATACACCCAACACATAAACGGTTTTAATCAATTACCCAAGTTCTGTCCACACCAGTCTAAACACCTCAGCCTGGTCAACTACCAACATTGTCAAAATAAAACATACACTTCTATTTTATACAAAAATGATTACATAGAAAAGTATTATAAGAAATTATAAGAAAGGCAAAGCCAATTCAAGTCTTTACATGCCACCAATGCACTTTACACTCCATTCTGTTTTTTATTTTAATTGCGGTAGTCAACTACTGTACCTTTGATCAGTCTGAAGCCACCCTCCACCTAGTAACTCTAGTTTTTTAGTTTTTAATTAAAAATGTAAAAAAGTTAATATGACTTGTTTGGTCAAAAAAAAAAGTTTTAGAGTTAAAAATTCAAATCAAAATACTAATTTTTAAAATATTCTATTTAAATTTCTATCACTTTTAAAATAGAATAATACCTATTATCGTAACTTATTTACTACCACCACTAATTACGTATAATTTTTAATATTAAATATATAGAAAGACAAAATCACATAATTTGAACAAAAAGTAAAATACTAGCTTTTTATTCCAACAATAAACTTCAAAAAAACTAACTTAAAAGATAAGTTACCGAACAACTTATTTTGAATCATATTTAATTTTTTTGGTTAAAAATACAATAAAACAAAAAAATAAAAAAAACTAATTTTTAAACTAATTATTAATTGGATCCTGAATCTTTTAGCGACGTTAAAAGAAAAAAAAATCTAATTATATTTCATAGACATAATTTTAGTAGACTCCGCCTAAGCTCTACCTCAAGTGTTAGCATGGAGCCCACCAAATTTATATCATTTATAAAATAAAATATAAGATATAATGTAAAGTGTATATAACATTGCTTTAACAAAAAATGCCTCGGGTCAACTTTGAAAAAATAAGTCACATATCATGCACATGACATATCATTTCTGTCAATTTGCCAAACCGCCCGAATGGAAGGTTGACATTTGAATTTAAACAAAGAAATAAGGATTCAACTAATTAAAAGGTGAATAAAACTAGTGTACTATTTTTGTACTTTTAATTAATTAGCTGAATCAAAGGTTGACATTTGAATTCAAATGAAGATATAAGGATTCAACTATTACAAAATAAAAAAAGGTTAATAAAACTAGTGTACTATATATCTACGTACTTTTAATTAATTAACTATATCAAAGGTACATTTGAATTTTAACAAAAATATAAGAATTCAATTATTAGAACATCTTCAATGGTCTAGCCATCTGCGCCTTCTTCGCAAATTTGGTGAGAATTTTGCAAAACATAAGCTTCAATGCCCTCGCCATCATCTTTCCCATTTTAATTTTGATAGAAATAGCTCTCTAAGTATTGTAAAAATTTGAAGAGCCTCTCAACAGTTATTTTTTTAAAAATCTCTGTATACAACGGCTTCAAACAATAATTTGTGCTTAAATTCTCAAAAAAAAAATCATTTATAAAGTTATGTATTTGATTATCTATTTTAGATACATATTTGATTATTGATATTTCTAGATTTCTCGACATCTCTCTTCGGCTATTTTTGGTGAAATTTGTTGATTTCTTGGTTCTTTGGTGAGATTTGCTGAAGTTTTCACTCAATTTGTTGGTTTGATGATAGCAATTTGAGATTTCTAAATTTTTCAACTGTTCTTTACACACACACACACATGAATGTACTGTTCAGTTGAATGTAAAGAAAAATTATTTTTATGATAGACCGATCGATCGATGGTGAGATCGATCGATTCGTCTATGCGAGGATTGCTTGTTATAAGCTGCTAGGGTTGCAGTAGCCACTAGTGTTGTGTTATTTTTCTTTATGATATTTTGTATTCTTCTTCCAATAACTATTTTTTTCTTGTAACCGTCAATCATAATAGAGAAGTGTGTAATCTCGTAGACGTAAGCACAACTTTTCGAATCACGTAAATCTTATGTTTGTGTGTGAGTGACTCCTTTTCTCCCATTTTTGTTATTATTCCATGGTTTGTGTGATTGTTGTTGATTTTGGGAGAGATTAGTGATCGCGTTCTAATCCCCAACAATTGGTATCAGAGCTCCGGGTCAGGAGGTTGAAGAACACACATGGCAAAAAAAGACAGATCGACAGGAATCAAGACGTTCGATGGTTCGAACTTCGGTTATTGGAGGATGTAGATAAAAGACTATCTGTATGGAAAGAAGCTACACTTGCCACTCTTGGGATCCAAACCAGATGGCATGAAGGATGAGGATTGGGCGTTGCTTAACAGGCTGGTGCTGGGGGTTATTCGATTGACGTTGTCTCGGTCAGTGGCACACAACGTAATTAAGAAAAAGACTACAGCAGACATAATGACGGCCCTGTCAAGCATGTATGAGACGCCGTCAGTGAACAATAAGGTACATCTTAAGAAGAAGTTATTCAATCTTAAGATGGCTGAAGGTACGCCCATTGCACAACACTTTAATGAGTTTAATACCATCATAAATCAGTTATTTCAGTAGATATTAGCTTTGATGATAAAGTTAAGGCTTTGATCGTATTAGCCTCGTTACCAAATAGTTGAGAAGATATGAGAACAGCAGTAAGTAATTCTACCAGAAAGAATAAACTGAAATATGATGGTGTCAGAGATCTGATATTGAGCAAGGAGGTTCACATAAGAGATTCGGGTGAGGTATTCAATTCTGGGTCGAATGCTGGTACAGCTTAAATGTTGAAGCACATGGTAGAGATAATGACAGGAATCAAAACATGGACAGGTCTAAGTCTAGAAGAGACAGAAGCAAGTCCAGGTCGAGACGACAGACTGAATGCTGGAGTTGTGGCAAGACTGGCCATATCAATAAGAACTGTAGGAAGTAGAAGAAGATGGCTGACGGTGAGTCAGCCAATGTTATGACAGAGAATGCCCAGGATGTCTTGCTCCTATCGGTTGATAGCCCCATTGATTCTTGGGTGTTGGATTTAGGAGCATCTTTTCACACGATGGTACACCAGAAAATAATAGAAAACTATGTTATCGGTAACTTCGACAAGGTATATTTGGCAGACGGAGAGGTTTTAGACATCGTTAGTACAGGCGATATCACAATCAGAGTGACGAACGGGTCAGTGTGGCAGATACAAAAGGTACGATATGTACCAAAACTGATGAAAAATTTAATTTCAATTGGACAATTAGATAATGAAGGTCATTCGGTGACGTTTGTTGATGGCACGTGAAAAGTCACCAAATGAGCTATGGTGGTGGCTTGAGGAACGAAGACAAGTATCCTGTACATGACTACTAGTATAAGAGATACAGTGGCATTGGCAAATAGCAGTTCAAACACGAGCTTATGGCATCAGAGATTGGGGTACATGAGCGAGAAAATAATGAAAATTCTGTAGTCGAAGGGTTAGCTGCCGGGTTTAAAGTTTGTAGAATTTGATTTGTGTGAAGGTTGCATTTTTGGGAAGCAAAAAAAGGTTAGCTTTCTGAAAGGCAGCAGGACACCAAAGTCAGATAGGTTAGAGTTGGTACGCACAGATCTGTAGGGTCTTTCCCCAGTTACATATGTTGGAGGCTCGCGGTATTATGTGACAGTATGGGTCCATTTTCTGAAGCACAAGTCTGATGTGTTTTAAACTTTTAAGAAGTGAAAGGCCCCAGTTGAGATTGACACCGGATTGAAGCTGAAGTATCTGAGGCCAGATAATGAAGGTGAATACACAGACAAAAAATTCAAGAATTTTTGCGCAGCTAGTGGAATCAGGTGGGAAAAGACAATTCCACAAACGCCACAGCAGAATGGCATGGCTGAGCGGATGAATCGAACACTAAATAAGAGATCCAGAAGCATCAGACTGCATTTTGGGCTATCCTACTGCTTTTTGGCTGATGCAATGAACACAGCAGTCTACCTTCTGAAACTGGGACCGTCAGTACAGTTGGGATTCAAAATTCCAAAGAAAGTCTACAGCAGAAAAGAGGTGAATTTATCTTTTTTGAAAGTCTTTGGTTGCACGTCATATGTTTGTGTTGATTCTGATGCTAGAAGTAAGTTGCAACTAAAGTCTAGGAAATGTTATATCATTGGTTATGGAGATGATGAGTTTGGCTACCGATTTTGGGATGACAAAAATCGAAGATCATCAGAAGCAGGAATGTAGTTTTTAATGAATAGGTGTTGTACAACGATAGGTCAAAAGTAGAGTCAGATAGTGCATTTTCAGAGACAAAAAAATTTGAGTTCATTAACTTAGATGACATTTCTGAAGAAGCCAAACAGAATGGGAATGATGAAGACAAGAAGAACGTGAACCCACAGATGGAATATAGTACACCAGTGACAATAGTCAGGAGGTCTTCCAGGAGCATCATACCGCCACAGAGGTTTTCACCGTCCATGTTCTACATTCTGCTTACTGACAGTGGTGAGCCAGAAAATTATGCAGAAGCCTTGCAGACCGAGAGTTCGATGAAGTGAGAGTTAGCAATGAAAGATGAGATAGAGTCTTTTCTGACAAACTAAACATTGTAGCTAACTAGATTGCCAGCTAGAAAGAAGGCTTTGCACAACAAGTGGGTATACAGAGTGAAGGAAGAACATGATGGTAGTAGGTGCTACAAGGCAAGGTTGGTTGTCAAGGAATTTCAATAGAAGAAAGGAGTTGACTTCACTGAAATTTTTTCTCCAGTTGTGAAGTCGACAACGATCAGAACAGTACTGCGAATTGTAGCTACAGAGGATCTATTTTTGGAGTAATTGGATGTCAAGATTGCGTTCATTCACGATGAATTGAAAGAAGATATCTACATGAGCTGGCCTGAGGATTTGCAATGAAAGGCAAGAAAGACATGGTCTACAAATTGAAAAAAGGCTTGTATGGTCTGAAATAAGCTCTAAGGCAGTAGTACAAGAAGTTTGATAGGTTCATACATAGTACCGGGTTTACTAGGCTTGAGGCAGATCATTACTGTTACGTCAAGAGTTGTGACAGTTCATATATCATTTTGCTGTTGTACGTAGATAATATGGTCGTTGCTGGGCTATGCATTGATGACATCAATAAGTTGAAGAATCAGCTTTCAAAGTAATTTTTCATGAAGAATTTGGGAGCTGCCAAATAAATTCTTGGGATGTGGATAGTCAGAGACAGAACTGCAAGGACCGCGAGACTATCTCAGGTAGAGTATGTGAAGAAAATACTGAGCATATTTAATATAGATAGTGCAAAACCTGTCATACGCTTTTAGCTAGTCATTTTAGACTAACTATGTAACGACCCGAGCTTTCGAAATTTTTTTTAATAATATTTAATAAATAATAATAAATAAAAATTAATCGTTTTGTTGTGGAGTATATAATTCATGACTAATGGTGATAGTTTATTATAATAATAAACTTAAGTAAATTTGATTTTAAATCAAGCTAAAAATTTAAGTTTAAATAATAAGAGTATAATAAGTTTTATATTTACGTTAAGTTTAAGTTTAAAAAAATAATAATAATAATAATAAATAATTTAATCGTATAATGACTTTTTTTAGAAGGTAATAATCTTTTTAGGAAAGAAATAACTTTTAAAAGGCTACAATTTTTTTTGGAAGGCAAAGCAATTAAGAAAAAAATAAATAAAATAATTATATTTATATATATAGAATCTTTATATATATATATATATATATATATATATATATCTATCTGTATATATACACACACACGT
>JAOTRH010016656.1:0-22553 GCA_034768845.1 Heliamphora exappendiculata | reverse complement strand
GTATTGACAATTCATCACTGATAAGCAAAATTAATAATTTTTTTATTTTTTTGTGTTAAATTCTTTCATTAGTTCTTATGTTAAAAATTTTGCAAATTTAAAACAAATCTACAATCGCATATTTTTTTAAAAAAAATTTATGTATTATTTTACAATACTAATTTTACTTTACCATTATCAATTATGTATGTATAATATATAAATATTATTTAGGGGCCAAATTTTTTTGAGCGTGCTGTGCACGCTGCAATTACTCTAGTTTTAGGAAAATTAAAGAATGCTAGGTCGCATTTGGTTCCAACTTGTAAGCAAACTTTTTCTTGAATTTCTATAAAATTTTAGTTAATTTTTTAATTTTATCATTTTTTAAACTTTTGATTCAGAATCTGATTGACAACTAATTTAAAAATTAAATTTTTTTTATGTTCTTAGCTAAAAAGTTAAATTTAATTTTAAAAAGATTGTTTAGTAACTTAACTTTTAAACTAGTTTTTTTTAAAATTGATTGTTTGGATAAAAAGTGAACTTTTTGTCTTTTGTTCAAATTAGAGATTTTTTTTTATATATTTGGTATTAATAATTATATTAATTTGGTAGTACTATTAATAAGTTATAAAATGAGAAATATTATTGTATTTTAAAAGTGACTAGAATTGAAATAGAATATTTTAGAAAATAGTGATTTGATTTGATTTTTTAATTTTTTAACTTTTTAACTTTGTTCTTTGTTATATTTTTAGCAAAAAAGTCAAAGGACCGATTGTCTACTAGTTTAAAAGTTAATTTATTTATTTATTTATTTATTTTACGTTTTTAGCTAACAAAATTAAATTGGGTTTAAAATAGATTGTTTGGTAACTTAGTTTTTAAGCTACCCTTTTTAAGTTAGTTATTTGGGTAAAAATCTAACTTTTTGGTTTTTTATTCAAAGTGGATAATTTTACCATTTTATATGTTTAATATTAAAAATTATATGTAGTTGGTAGTTGTAGTAAATAAGTTATAAATAAGAGGTATTATTGCATTTTAAAAAAAGTATGAGTTTAAATAGAATATTATGAGAGTTTATGTTTTGATTTGATTTTTTAATTTTTTAACTTTTTTAGTAAATGGACAATCTTAATTTTTTAGTATTTTTAGCCAAAAAAATAAAAAGTCATAGTTGTTAATCAATGCCAATAATTTATATATTATAATTTACAATAAAAATTGTGAGTATTTTTTAAATATGTTAACTTATAATTGAAATAAAAAATAAATTAGTCATAATTTGTAATGAAAGTTGTAAATATTTAAAAAATATTATAATTTATTACTAAAATTAATAGCAAAAAGCTAATAGTGGACCAAAAAGCTAAGCCAAACACCCTCTAAGAAGAAACCTTAGGAAAAACAGCCAAAAGGCTTAACAAAATTCGTTAGCCTTCGTTTGGATTGAAGGATTTAGAGAGGAGGTGAATGGTTTGAAAAAAAAAGAGTTTGTTATAGTATTGTTTGGGTAATTTTTAAAAGAAAAAAAAAATAAATAAAGGGAAAGTAAGGAGAGAAATGGTCTATTTTTTAGAAATTTTTTATCCCTCCAAAATGCAGAAAAAACAGAAGAAAAATGAAGGAAGATACAGTTATTTTTATAAGGTCAATAATAACATTTTATGTCTATATTAAAAGTAATAATTTAAACTAATATAAAAATGTTATACAAGTAAATAAGTATCAAATATCTCACTTTCCTTTATTAAATAGTATCAAATAAATAAGAGAAAAAAATAACACTATCATGTATCTCTTGAATAACTAAATAAGAAGAAGGATAGCTCAAACTCTTTTTTTTCTATTTTTTTTCTTTTTTTTCATAACAAATACCTCTCTCTACCTTTAATCCAAACGAAAGCTTAAGCGTGTTCAGCCTATGTTTGGTTTAACTTTTTTTTTAAAGGTTTTTGGCTTAAAAATCTCTAAAAAAGCCTACTCGTTTGATCTTCTATTGTAATTAATTAATTTTTAATGTCTTTTCACATCTATTTTTTTTACAAGAAAGTTAAAAAATTTATATAAAAAATTAGGCCAAACACAAGCTTAGTTTAATTTTTTTAATATATAGCTTTTTTGAGTAAATTTTATACTATATTAGTCTAAATGAATATGCTTTTTTGATTTTGATTTATTTCGTCACGAGGAATCAAAAAAGTAAAAAAAAAACTAAAAACAAAAAAAGTCCAAATTAGACAAAAAACCAACTTAATAGGTTTTTTGAGTTTTTTGTGAATTTTTTAGTGAGCTTTTTGTAACTAATTTGGTCCGCATACTTTTTAAATACTTTTCATCAAAAACCCCCAAAAAAGTTAAAAACTTAAAGCAAAAATACAAAAGAAAGCCAAAAAATATATAAAAAAACTTCAAAAAAATTCCATTGGGCTGTTTAGACCAAACAGAGGCTAAAACGAACTCATTAGAAAAAGTTAATTTAAAAAATAGACCCAAACGGAGCCTTAAATGTGAGAAGAAGAGGACGTGAGAAGCAGAAACGGCGTTTAGGAAATGGGAATGGGAGCGCCGACGTAACGCGCACGTAGCCGTTAGAAAGTGGGCCCCAATCACAGATCACAACGGGGACGGTGTTTCCGCGTTTCCCAAACCAAACCCCAAAACCTTTCTCAACGCCAGCTGTTTCTTATTAGGATTTCAAAAAACACCATTTTATAAATAGTAATATTGGCCGTAAATCGCTTATTGGTTTATTTAATTTATAAATAGCGAAATAAGTAACGCTATTTAATTTATTAAATAAATAAAATTTAAATTAATAAATAAATAAATTAATAAATTAAATAAGCAAAAATAAACAAAATTTAGTTAAACGAAGTGACTTATTTAAATATATAAGAAAATAAATAAAAGTAAGTCAAATAAGATAAAAATAAATTAAATAAATCAAAAATAAGTAAATAAAAAAAAATAAATAAATAAAAATAAGCCAAATAAATAAATAAACTAATTGATCGCCAAACGAAGTGACTTATTTATATTTTTGCTGATTTATTAATAAGTAAATAAGCATGTTACCCAAATAGGGTCAATATGTATACAGATAATTAATTAATTATAAATATATTTAAAAAATTAAATTTTAATTATTTATTTATACTAAAATTTATAAAATTTATTAATTTTAATATAAATAAATAATCATGATGAATTTTATGTGATTACTTGTCGGTGTACAAGCATTTTTTATTTATAAACTTATTTTTTTAATTTCAAACACAAGTCACGATTCTCAATATACCTTAAAAATACAAGTTTTAAAAGTCCTCCTTGGCCTGTTTTGTGTTAGTTTTGCATATTTTTGTTTTTTTATTTTGATTTTTCATTTTCTGATAAAAATTACCTTTTTAAAATTGTCTTGGTAAGAGAAATTTCACAAAAAAAAAGAAATTTGATCAAAAAAATAAAATAATCTCACTAAAAAAAAAAGGAATCACATAATCTGACTTATTTGTTTATTTTGACTTATTTTTAATTTATTTTGACTTATTTTTATTTTTTTAATTTTTTTATATTTTGGTTAGAATTTTACCTTTATAGTTCATCTCGACGAGAGAACTCCAAAAAATATAACAGTTTTACCAAATAATAAAAAAAATTTAATAAATATGAAAATGAATATAA
Source organism: Heliamphora exappendiculata (assembly GCA_034768845.1). Lineage (NCBI taxonomy): Eukaryota > Viridiplantae > Streptophyta > Magnoliopsida > Ericales > Sarraceniaceae > Heliamphora > Heliamphora exappendiculata. Next base: position 18,884 of record JAOTRH010016656.1, on the reverse strand, counting down.
TAAAATAAGTAACTTAAATACAATTGGAGGTAAACTATCATATCCAATATATTTTTTTTAAAAATACTGTTAATAGTACTATCTCTAAAAATATCTATGAAAAATATATTAAATGTAAAATTGATAAGTACTACCTCTAAAAATATATTAATATTAGTTTTTTTATTTTCATTAAATTATTATTCAATACACAACGAGTGATGATTAACAAAACCAATAATTTAAAAGAAAAAAAATGCTAAATCTAAGTTAACTTATAAGTATTTAACATAACATAATGATGTAAAAAAATACCCACATGAGTAAATCCAATTATTTAAAACATATAGTACTTAATTTGATTTGATTTGATTAAATTTATTAATTTATTTTGATTTTCAGTCCCTACATAAGTCTTCTCTCCATTGTTTTATTTTATTTCCTTCAAGTTTGTTCTTCCCACTTGATTATTAGAGAGGAGATGGAAGGGAGAAAGACATTCCCTCCCCCATGCCTCAGAAAACTAATCCCTTCAAGATTTATGTATTGGGCTGACCAAATCTTCTTTTGACTCTTAGCTAGGGTTTGAGATGTTTTAAAAGTTTGATTTTAAGATATTTAATTTTTATTTTAAAAAAAATAAAAAAAATAAAATGTTTAGAATATTTTTATTAAAATGTATAATATATTTTTATTTTTTTTTAAATTGTAATATTTAGCATATTAGCATGATTTTTTTATTTTTGAAAGTAGAGTTGAGTTTTTAATTGAACGTATTATAATAATTTACTCAAAAAAAAAGTTAGTATATTTTGGACGTACATAAGCTGTTTTTCTTAGAAAAAGAAACAAAAAAATTTTTGAAAAAAAATTATAGGTATAATTTAAAAATTAATTTTTTTTTATAAAAAAAATAACTCAAATAATTCAAACATAGCCTATATATATATATATGATGGCTGGTCATCATATTATTGCACCAGCCAGGCTGGATGAATCTCCTGCTGTTAAATACATTGAAAACAATTAATATATTTGACAATTTTGAATTGGCTTTGTATACAAACAAAGAAGTTATAAATAATGTAATCATGAGTCTCATGAAGAGTTCAATCTTGGCTTAAAATAAATGACTGACAGCATGTTTAACAGAAATAAGTCAGACAAAAAAATAGTATTTTTTTTAATATCTTAAAATGTTCGGATCAGTTTATACATATTTCGACTAATCACAGAAAAACCAATTTCATTATCCATTTGCAGGGGATAAAAAATAGTGTTTTCAATAACAAATGAGTGAATAATAAGTAAGAAGTATGCAAATAACTGGAACAACTCCTAATACTACTTGGGCTGAGGAGCAAAAGTAGTAATTTGCCCAAGAAAGGACTCGCGTCTGATTAGATAATTGGTGGGATAATACTTCGATTAAGGATGATAATAGGCGGGCAGGGCAAAAATGGGAACGTGATCTCTCATTTTCACTTTATATATTATCGGAGATAGGAAAAATCATAAGAGTGGTAAGAATGGGTGGGAATCGGTGCCATGACGAGAGGATTTTATTTTTACTTGAAGAGAAAATGATACTAATAAAAATAAGATGATACTGTGTAAAAAGAATAACATTGGTTAGTGATTAAAATTTAAATAAATAAAAAAAATGTAAGTAAAGGATTAAATTAAGAATAATATTTTTATTAATGTATTTATATATAAATTATTTTTAATTAATGTAATCAGGAGTAAAGCGAAAAGAATGAAATGAAAAAACCAACTTACCGTCTCTTCCCCATTAGCCCATTTCTTTTTAGATCAAAGAAAATATATACAAAATAAGAAAAGAAATGCACAACCAGGATGGAGAAAGAAAAATTATCATCCCTAACTCTTACCCTATATGGTTCAAGTTTGGGAAGGGATGATGCTATTTCAATATTTATTGATTTTCTTTTCGTGTCTTTTGATTTATTTTTTTAAACTCATCTTGAATAGAAGAATTAGAAAATTAAAATAAATAAATAAAATTGTGTTTTAAAAAAGTATACTAAATGCAAAAATAGTGATCTTAAAAAGTAAAATAAATCTGAAAAGAAATAATGGATTTTTTTTTTCAAATATGTTGAACCCAAACAATGAAAAAAATTTACTTAAAAAGTAAAAAAATAAAAAAAAACTTTACTAAATATAGAAATAAACTTCTTGAAAAAAGTTAATAAATTAATATTCCAAACACCCTTAATTTTGAAGACTGAAAACCTCAATTGCATCTAAGCATTTTTCTTATCTCCTGTATGCAAACTGTGTCATCCATTTATCACATACCCAGTTAGCAAAGAAGTTCCCAAAATCCAATTAAGAGAAAAATAGATCAAATATTTCAAAAATGTCTTACATGACGAAAATATTTTAGATAGCTAAAATGTCCCATATAACATTCTATTTATGCATATAAATTCACATATATCTATAAATACTTTCACGTTCTTTGAAATACTCACACTTTCCCTATTACACATAAATTCACATATCTCTATAGTCTCTCTCAATTCTCATTCAATTTATTGTATTTAACTATTTTCTTTTTGACCTAATCTCAAAATCAAAAAACACCCATTGAAACAGAAATAAGATAATTAAGAAGTGCATGTGATAGAATAAGAAAATATAATGTTACTTTTAAAATGACTAGTTGTTGAGGAAGGAAAATAAAAAGAATGTATAGTACAATTCTATTTTTTGGAACAAAAGATTAGTGTTAATATTCATCTTTTTTTTTTATTGTATTTAAAATACCATATAGTAATTTATTAGTGAATACTCATTATTCTTCACATTTAAATTAAAAAATATGTAAATATATATATTCATAATGAACACACTAAGTAATAGTAAAAAATTGCAGGTGAGTCTACTAAAATTTCTTTAATTATTATTTTTTAATATTTTTTTTCTTTTTTACTCTTTATGTTGAGAAGTGCCTCTAAATATGAATAATGACCAGTATATAATAAGATAGCTTATACTTTTTAAAATATATTATTTTTTCTTTAACGTATTTTAAAAAGAACGATGACTAACATTAATTCAAACCCAAATCTTAATGTCAAAATTTTAAAAATATGTTATTTCTTCTCATATATACTATTTTTAATTCTCGCTCATCCCCTCTCTCCTTCTTTGTTGCTTGACAAATCCATTTCAAGTCTCCATTTATCGGACAAACTCATTTTTTATCTCAAATTTCTCTCTCCCTCTCCCCTATTCTCTTCTCATGCGCCATCATTGTTTTAACACTGTCATTATATCGTTATGCCACAACTGTTATATTATATTCGATATATCTGTAAGCACAAACAATTCGATTATATATATATATATATAGAGAGAGGAGAGAGAGAGAGAGAGTTTTTAATTATATGAGTTAAGGGACATCCGGGCATGTAAGCATTGTCGAGGGATCATCCTAATTAATATGAACCGGGATGACAGGGAATAAAAATCAAGTGTCTAGAGCAACTACACTCTAATGGATCCCACCTTTATATTCTGACAGTTCAAAAATAAGAAGATAATAATAAATAAATAAAATAAAATAAGAATTAATTTTAAGAAGGTATGGGGATCCTGAACCTTCACACTTGTCACCGTTGAAAGAGACTTCTTTTTGAGAGAGCATGATCCACAAATTGCATTAGGACTTATAATTTACAATTTTAAAAGTTTCTCAATTCCTCTTTCAATAACTATGCTTGTATGCTTGTGTAGCTTTTTTCGTAGGTTTTTTAGTTTTTTTTTTAAAAATAAATATAAAAAAATATTTTAAAAAATTAATTGATTACAGTGAAAAGTCAAATAAATAAGCTTTTAAAGAAAATTTTAAACAAAAAACCTTTTTAAAAAAAAACTAAACTAAATAGAGGCTAACTTCAAAAGAATCCAAAATGTCCATATTGCCCATACTTACTGCCTCATCTCATCTCTTCTTCCCTTTGGATAAACTCCAATAAAGAGAGTTTGGTGGTTGCCATACAAAGAATTAGTTGGAAGTTCATTTTGTTTTCAACTATAAATGCTCCTCAATATGAAGTCAGACCTTACATAAGCATCTACCTTCTTTTTTTTGGGTAATTCATAAGCATCTACTTTATAATAGCTGGAAGTTGCAAGTTTTACTTTCTTCACCCACATTAGTAAGGTTGGTGAAAAATACTTATTTTTTTATTAGTACAAACTGTAAAATTCATAGGGCATTTTGCATTGGAGTTATCCAGTTTAAACCAATAAAAAATCGATATTATTCACCCACCTTTTTACCTGAATTACTTACTAATATGAGTAATGCTACAGGTTCCGAATGTTTTTGCCGAAATATATTACCGAAACATTGCGGGACTGGTTCTCTTCCTGTATAAATATTCACAGAATTGGCAGAGAAAGATACTCATTCAATCATTCCCCATTCAGATATTATTTTGTGAGCTTCATGTTCTTGTTTTGAGCAAGTTCGACTTCTAATCATGTCTTTCCATTCAAGTTGTGATCTATTGAAGTTCTTTCGTAATCTTGAGTTGGAAGAACATGTGTTCATGAGTAGTCAAGCAAGTACTAGTCAGATCGACAACATCGTAGCACCTGTTTCTTCTGCGAGTTGCTCTTCGCTTCAAAGAGAATACTATACTCCTGAGACCCTATTCAAGCGGATATTGAATAAATTGCCCAGGATTCGAACCTCTTTTCGTGAATCAGAATGCCCATCATACCAATCAATTCCTAACAAATATCTGGGCACATCCTCGTTGCAGTAATCAGAATGCCCATCAGCCCCGCGCCTTTCGCTCCGATCGCATGTATATCTTGCATCTTCACAAAACTACTCGTTTAAATTCTCTAACCACCACACCGAAAACACAACAATTCTGTCTTACAAACAAACTGTGAGAACATTTTCACACACCAATGAGAATGTTCTCACGGTTTGTTAACACTGAGAATACCTCAACTGCCTGTCGCCACTGCCTCCGCCAAACAGCGGTGCGCCTTCTCCTCCGATCGCATGTATATCTTGCATCTCTGCAAAACCACTCGCTCAAATTCTCCCACCACCATATCGAAAACACAACAATTTTGCCTTACAAATAAACGGTAAGAATATTCTCTCCCACACACACACTCCAGCGAGAATGTTCTCACAGTTTGTTAACACTAAGAATATTCTCAGTATATTTTACTTCAGATGCAGTTAATTTATTATTTCGATCTTTTTTATATATTTTTATGATCAAAATTATTTATTATGTAATATTTATTAAGTAAATTATTGTTATAAAAAATTAAATTAATTAGACATTAATAGTTTTGTGAGTATATCACATTTGTTGAAATATAAATGAATTGTAATATAATTTTACAAAAAACAATGATAAACAAAAATAATCAAATCATGTAGTTAAAAATATTCAATTAACTTAATTTTTTATATTAGTAATAAAATTAATAAATACTACAAAATAAACTATTTTATTATAAAAATATATTAAAAAGACATAGTATGTAAAATATTTTTAACCATAATAAAACCATAAGAATATTTAAACAAGAATTTCGGTTAAATATTCCATGAGGAATAGTATTTCCGTACTAATATTAGCTACTCATTTTTTTTACTGTTTTTTAATCCATCTACAGTGTAAAATATTAATAATTGGCGATAATAAATAGCTATCAATATAGGTCAATTAACACAACTAAAAACATTAGAAGAAAATTGCAAAATTCCTTCTAATATCTAAATCATGTTAAAGTCAAATCAAAAATATTAAACTACTAGAAATTATCTGTGTCTAAAGACACTTTAAACTTAATTTTATCTTAAAATTAATTTTTAAATAGTAAAAAATCTCTTTAGAATAGTAAAGTATTAAATAATAATTTTTATTAGTCTCCCGTCAACAACAAAAATATATGTATATCAAAATTAAAATAGATTAAACCAACTATTAATTTAGCTTATTTATATATGAATACATGTTAAAATTGTATATTTTATACTTTCACTTTTGCTATTTTTAATGAGAGGAAAAGAAAATTTAAATTTAAAATAGATATAGAGAGAAACTGAATTTCAAATGAATAGAGATGAGAGTTGATTGTAAGAAATGAGAGAAGGGTAAACAAATGTTAGCTTTTAGAATAGATAAATGTCAAGTCAATGGTGTTGTGTTTTGTAATATAAAATATAAATTAACAGATTAATCCACTAAACAAACACCCACAAACCCAGTATGTGAAATCGTACATATATAAAAAAAATAGCTATTTACTATTTTTATTTTGCTTTTTCTATGTTTTGACTTACTTTTCAGTTTTAGCTTTGGGTAAATTACTAAAAAAACACACACACAAAAAGCACATTAAAAGGGTAAAAATTGAATGCTAATTGAGAAATGAAAAGGAAAAAAATAATAAACCAATACAGAACCAGACCCAAAACAAAGAAACCCAATACAAAACCCCAAGATTTGGCCCGCTGGTCAAAACCTGAAACCTGAAACCTGAAACCTGAGGATTTACTTCCTTAAAGTCTTAAGTTTGAACCTCTTTGAAGTGGTATTAATTTTTGTAAAATTTTACCTCAATTTTAATTAGAACAATCGCTAATAGACGGTCAAATTAATCCCTTACAAATTAGTCGAGATACAAATAAAATAACCTAAACACCCAGAATTTTTTTTAAAAAAAAAAAAAAATAAGACAGAAAAAATGCATCCAAATAAGGTCTAACATTCAGAAGGCACGAATCTAACACTACATGAGGGAACCTTGACCCCACCCTACTACAGTTACAAATGATTTACTATGTCTCAATAAATTGAAAGTCATTGCATCATTTGAGAATATGAGAAGTTATAAAAATTTCCAGACATATCAAATGCTTATTCAATATATTAAGACAGAAGGAGACACGGTGGGGTTCGACTATTATGTGCACCCATTTTTTTAGTGCAGACCATATGTTGTATTGTACTTAAGCGGTTTAGCCTAAATTTGTATAACTAAAAGTTAAAATTTGTATAACAAAAACACAAAAGTTGAAAGAACCAAGCAACTAAGTCCAAATTTGCATAATCAAATTCAAAAATTGATATAATCAACTGGGTACACACCATAATTGGTTATTAGTGCACATGATAGTGGCCTAAAGTTACATAACTAAAGCCTAAAATTTATATAACCAAAATCAAAATTAAAATAACCAAAGAAGGCGCACACCATAGGATTTTTCCAAAACAGGGAATCATAATAATTCAAATATTCGATGAGTACTTGGGACCTATGTATAGAAACTCAGATGCCTTGTGCACATACAAAACAAGCATGGCTTCAAAGACTTGTCACCTCAAATGATCTAAGGTCACTTCACATTAGGGAATAACAAAGTTCGTCGATTCTTTTTGATATCTCCAAATTTATCCTGATATTATAATCAAATGAATGGATTTTATTTATGTGTCTCATGTACTCAAACAAATCTCAAACTTATGTTTTCAAAATCTCTTGAATAATACGAATAATTTCCACATTTCTCACCCTAAATTTTCCATATTATTCAAGACAATTGTACGTTAGGACTCATCTTTTAAGTTGTCCGCTCAATCAAGTAACTTTGTAAACTGTATTCTTAACTATTACTGATATTTTTTTGAATAACCTGGGAATCATAAATTATTTCAGTACCAAACACTTTCCAAATCCACTATGTGCGATAAAACCAAAACTTAGGAGCATTAAAATTTTGTGGAGCTCAGACCCGGTATTGGTCTAAATCTATACTAATATATAAAAGGAGAACCCTCACTTGGTGTTTGCGTGGATTTAGTTTTAGTTCAAATTTTCCATTAAAGTTTTTTCTCCGTGGCTTTGTTTTTTTCATAGCTGCTCACAATTTAAAAACCACACCATTCTACTAGTCCATTTTCTTCAGTAGTCCATTTCTCCAACTGCTCCAACTTCTACAGATTGAATTTACACACGCTTCACACGTGCCCAACCACTAGTTTTAATACAACCGAAAACCGAAACCTGGATTGTCGAAACTTAACAGCCTCTGTGAGCTCTACACTCAAATCGAGACCTCAAAAGAAAAAAAATTACATTCAAAGAACCCTGGATTCAAATTGAGACCTCAAAGGGGGAAAAAGAATCTACCATCAAATTCAATAGCAAAAGGCATGCATATAGTGCTAAACAGACAATCAAATAACTACAATCAGAGCACTTGAATTAATGCTAATTCTACTTACACAATCTGAGGCCTGTTCCAAAGGATGGAGTAAGTGCATGCTTGGTTGGGGAGTAGATTCATCATTGCTGTTCGTTTCCTTTACCGAGATCCGTAAAATCATTAGTCTGCAAGATATAGGGATGATCTGTTTTGGTTCTCCCCAACAACTCCAAATCTTTCCCGTCGTGATCCGAGTTCTGAGATGAGAGCTATATATGAACTCACCAAACAAGATCATAAGAAATTGGTTAACATGATGGTAATGAGTAAGTAATTAAGGTAATCTGTTTATACTTCATATATACTAAAACTTAATGTCTTTATGAGTAGGAGTGTCCTTGCATAGAATGTTGTTATGACATCAGCTGAATCTCTTCTGATCATATTAATTCTCAAGCTAAAATAGCCAAATAGATAAGAGTTAAGACTCTCTTGAGTGAAACCGGTTCTTACAAATGTAGAGAGAGAGAGATAGATATGTAATCTTGCAGTATTGCATGAAAGATATCGCATATATTCTACTCCCTTCATCCCGTTTCCAGCCTTGAGTTTTTTTTCCCCTTTCAGAAGTCCCATTTTACATGTCCAGATTTCAAAATTCAAACAATTAATCATTACTTTTCCATATCAACCTTCTTTGTATTTATATTCACTAGTGACTACAATCACAATCCCCAAAAGATTAACAAATAAGAAAAAGAACATTATTGTGAAGCTATAATCCAAATGTACTTGTCCACATAAAATGAGAGAGTAACATGTTAAACGAATAGCAAGTTTGGAATGTTAATCCATATAGTTTCAAGTTATAGAAAACTGGGTAATAGAGGAAAAATTTTAAAGGACAAAAATCTACATAATTTCAAAATAAGAGAAACCAAGTGAGTGCTCTACCATAATACAATAATAGTATAAATATTAATTACTTTGACAAGAAGTGCTATGTGAAATAGTTAAAATCAAACACACAAGAAACAAATAAGAAATAACTGAGAGAGAGAAAGAATAGAGAGAAGAATCGATATATGACTAAAATAAGAGATCTGCCAAAACTAGGACAATATCTCTTGGCTTCAATGTTCACAAATACACATGTACTTTTAAAACATAACACTTGACACTTTTCCCGAAATTGGTGCATAGATATCCTTCATGCCCAATTTGCATATAATAGAATGAGTCACTTTGCTACCGAGCCCCTTAGTGGAACCATCAGCTAGCTGATCTTCTAATTTGTCAAACGGCATAAAACACAACTCTTGTTCAACTTTTCCTTGATAAAATGCATGTCAATCTCAATATGCTTAGTCCTACCACGCTGAACTAGATTACGAGCAATGGTAATGCCAACTTTATTATCACAATATAATCTCATGAGAGCATCACCATATAATCTCACCACATACGTTCACAAATGTCATGAGCCATAGTCCTACATTCTGCCTCTGCACTAGATCTAGCCACCACAACTTGCTTATTTCTTAACACTTACCTGCCTAAGCCAAGCAAGTGCTTCTCTAGGTGACCAAGTTTTTACTCACAAAAGTACAATAGTCTGTGGTAGATCGTCTATCATCAACAGATTCAACCCAATCTACACAAGTAAATGCCTTTAATCTCGAGTGATTTGAAAACCAAATCCTTTTTTCTAGGAGTTGACTTAAGGCACTATAGAATGCAAAACACGACATCAAAATGCATAACATGAAGATCATGCATAAATTGACTAACAACCCCCATTATAGCAATATTTGGACGTGTATGAGAGAGAGATCAACCTCCCAACAAATCTTTGACCAATTCAATGGGAGAATCCACTGGTTTAGCAACCCATATTTTCTTTGAGAAATGAAGATACCCTTATTAATCAAGCAACTTTAATCCCAAGCAAATAACGTGAGGGACCGAGATCTTTAATTTCAAACTCTTTGTTAAGATAGGCTTTAAGCCGTAACATCTTTTCCATATCATTACCCGTCACAACTATATCATCCACATACACAATAGGAACAATAATCTTACCTTCACCTCGCTTAATGAACATACTATGATCAGCATGGCCTTGCTTAAGCCCAAATCTCAACATTGCCTTTAGACATATGACAAACCAAGCTCTAGCGAATTATTTCCATCCACACAATGCGTTCTTCAAACGGCAAACTTTCCCTTCAGTAGAAGGTGAGAGTCCTAGAGAGACATCAAGATAATTACAAAACGACCCTAACAAACATAACAAATTGTCTAACACTCCCCCTCAAGCTGGGCATAAAGGTCGATCTATGCCCAGCTTAGAAAGAAGTCGCTGGAAACTAGAAGCAACTAACTGTTTGGTAAGAATATCACCAAATTGATTATTTGAGCGAACATAAGGAGTGACAATTTGTTTCGTCATCAGTAAGTCTCGAATAAAGTGGCAGCCAACCTCAATATACTTAATACGCTCAAGAAACACAGGATTATTAGCAATAAATATGACAACTTGATTATCGCAAAACATCTTTATAGGATGAGAAGACGTGATGCCAAAATCCTAAAAAAGAAAACGAACCCACAACATTTCATATGCAGTATGAGCCATAACGCGATACTTTAGTTCAGCACTGGAACGGACAATAACATTCTGTTTCTTACGACGCCAAGTAATAAGATTACAGCCAACAAAAGTACAATAGTCAGAAGTGAATCGCCTATCAAAGCAACTACCAACCCAATGAGCATCACTGAAGCCAATCACAGACAAATGATCAGATGGATGATATAACAATCCACGACTTTGAGCACGTTTCAAGTAACGAAGAATATGACAAACAACATTAAAGTGTGGTTGACGAGGAATGTGCATAAACTAGCTAACAAATGTTGTTATGCATAAACTAGCTAACAAGTAACAACACCAACAGCATACATGATATCAGGACAAGTGGCTGTGAGATAAAATAATTTCCCAATAAGCCATCGATAACGACCAACATCTAAAAATGGCTCTCCCTGTTCAGCATCGAGCTTAATAGTAGAATTCATAGATGTATCAACCGGATGAGCACCAAGCAACCCAGTCTCAAAGAGAAGATCAAGAGTATACTTACATTGGGATAAAGAGATCTCTCAAGAGGAATAGGCAACCTTAATCCTAAGAAAGTAACGAAGAACGCCCAAGTCCTTGGTATGAAAATGGTGAGCAAAATATCGTTTTAAAGCAATTATATTAGTATAATCATTACCAGAAATAATGATATCAATATAAACAATCAGCGCAATAGTACCAGCAGAAGAATGATGAATAAAAACCGAATGATCAGATGTGGAACGCCGAAAACCATAAATAATAACAACAGAACTAAAACGATCAAACTAGGCTCAAACTAGGCACGGGAAGATTGCTTCAGACCATATAGAGCCTTACGCAAGCAACAAACAAGATACTCACTGCCAAGCACAGCATAGCTAGGGGGCTGATCTATATAGACCTTTTTCCTAAAAATCACCGTGAAGAAAAGCATTATTAATGTCAAGCTAATATAATGGCCAAGAACAACTACCAACAATAGATAGCAAAATTCGAACAAAGTTAAGGCGATCCACTGGAGAAGAAGTCCCCAAGTAATCAATGTCGTAGATTTGAATATAACACTTCGAAACCAAACGCGCCTTAAGACACTCAACAAAACCATTCCCACCACTTGCTTCTCAGGTGGGAGAATGGTAAGCTCCCAAGTTTGATTCATGTAAAGGGCACGCATTTCCTCATCCATAGCAAGTCTTCAGCCAGACAGGGACACAACCTTCTTGTAAGAAGTAGGAATAGAAATGGACGACAAAGTATAACAGAAGGAATGAAAACAAGATAACAAACGATCATAAGACACAAAGTTAGCATTAGGATGTTGGATGCATGTACGTTTACCTCGATACAAAGTAATTGGTAAGTCACCGAAACTAGGAGCGGAGGAGTTAGGAACCTCTATTGGAGAAGATAAAAAATCCAAGCCACACGAGACGATGAGCCTATCTCGAGATCACTTATAAACCTGTAAAGGTGGGTTAAAGGGGGAAGAGGGTGGTATAGGGAGAGGTAGAGAACAAGTACGAGAAGAGAAAGACTCTCCCTCGTGAACATATGAGATCAGAAGAAAATTGGTTATCTGAGGAAGTGAAGTAGGGATTGGACTCAAAAAAGGTCACATCATCACTCACAAAGTATCGTCAAGACTCCAGATAATAACACCGATATCTTTTTTAGTACAAGAGTATCTATGAAAGACACACTTACGTGCCTGAAGGAATAACTTATCATTACATGGATCAAAAACATGTATAAAGGTAGTACAACCAAAGATATGAGGAGTGAGGGAGAAATGTGGAGAGTTAGGACATGACAATGCAAAAGGAGACTGGCGATTGAGAACAACAGAAAGCATGTGATTAATTAGATAACTAGTAGTCAGGATACCTCACTCCAAAAGTGTTTTGGGACTTGTGCATGAAACAATAAGGTACAAGCAACATCTAACAAATGACGGTGCTTTCGTTCAACAATATTATTTTGTTGAGACGTGTGAGCACAAGTCGTCTGATGAATAATACCACGATTGACACAAAAGGAATCAACAGTACACTGCATATATTATAACGCATTATCAGATTGAATAACTTTGCGCTTACCAAACTGAGTACAATTTTTATTATAGAAAGTAGAAAGAACATAAGGTAATTCAGACCGGTGTTTCAACAAAAAATGTCAAGTCATACGAGAGTAGTTATTAATAAAAATAACAAAATAAAAATATCCATTAGTATTTAGAGTTCGAGAAGGATCCTAAATGTTCGTATAGACAACATCAAAGGACTCTGAATGACGATGATGACTACGACTAGAAAAGAAACTACAGTGATGCTTGCCTAACTAACACGCTTCACATTCAAAACTGGACATATGAGGTAAGTTAGGAATAGCCAACTTAAACTTAGCCACAAAAGAATGGCCTAAGCGAATATGGGAAGGATAACTAGAATCAACGTCAAGATAATAGAGCCCACTCTTCTCATGCCCCGAAGCAATCACCTTCTTGGTTTGGAAGTCCTGAAAGACACAAGAAGTAGGAGAAAAAATTACAGAGCAATGTAGAAATTTAGCGAATTGACTAACTGAAAGCAAGTTAAAGGAAAAATTAAGAATATAAAGACTAGAAAGTAAGGCGAAGGAAGGAGAGGGATAAATGACACCTTGCTCGTGAACAGGTCGAGATGAGCCATCAACTAAGACCATATAATGCTTAATAGGAGTCAAATTAGATAAAAGGGATGGATTACTAGACATATGAAAACTAATGCCTGAATCGATGACCCAAGATGGAGAGGTAAGAGCTACACATGCAATATTATCTGAATTAGCTAAAGTAGTAGTAGAAGAGGAAGACAGAATATCACAGAATGTCCGAACAATCTCTTTAAGCTAAATATGGAGAGCGCCATGAAAATCAAAAGTCTTTGCTTCAGCCATATCAAATCAAGTCAGAGGAAAGAGGCCAAATCTTGGGGTGTACAAAAAACCGTTAAAACCGTTAAACCGGTCCGAACCGATCCAAACCGTAAGGTTTGGTTCGGTTTTTTTGGTGAATGGTTTCGTTTTGGTTCTAAATAATTAGGAACCGTTCCTTATGGTTCGGTTCCCGAATTAAGTTTCAAAAAAATCGTATGGAACCGAACCGATCCGTCACTTATTAACAATATTTATATTATGTAATATATATAAATAAAAAATCTAAAAATACTATTTATTTTATTTTACTTCTTTTTTTATTTTCTCTTTTTTATTTTTTATTTTTTTCTAATACCATCGTAATATTATATAATTCATAAACTATTGGTAATAGATGAAAATATAATAAAATATAATTTATAATTTATAAAAATGGGAATCTCTCTTTGTAAGAATATAAAACAAGTGATAAAAAAATGTAAAATAAAATAATAAAAATAAAAAATAAATATTTAATTGAAAAAATAAAACAAATAAATAAATAATTTTTTAAAACATAAAATAGGCAACAAATACTTACCCTTAGAACCGCGGTTCCAAACCAGAATCGAACCGTTATTTATTGGTTCGGTTCGGTTTGGTTCCATGATACATACGGTTCGGTTTCGATTCTTAAATTATTGGAACCGTTCAGAATGGTTTAGTTCTTAGTTTAACTCAAAACAAAACCAAACAAAACCAAACCAAACCAAACCGTGTACATCCCTAGCCAAATCAAACACAACCAAACAGGACGAAATCATGAAATCAAATTGATCAGAATAACTTAACAGAGCCTAAACGACCCAAAAAATAATTAGGTCTGTACTAGAACAACCACTTGAAGAATAAACAAATAGTAGATAGGTACCAAAGAGAGGATCTTGAAACAAGAACAACTCAAAACAAACCAAAACACACAGTCACACCAGAGAGGAACCGAAACCTTTGAAGCTGATCAAAAAGCAGCACAAAATCAATCAGAAGCAATGAACAATCTTGAGTCGCAAGAAAGAAGGCCCAAGGGTAGTCGCCGAGCAAAGAAAACCATATCTGAGGTGAAAAGAAAGCAGTTCGGCAACCAAACCCTAGGCGCCGAACCTGTTGAAACTCAAATCTTCACTAATGGTATTTCAAATCAACAAATCGATGCCCAAGAAGACTTGTAGAGGTGATTTAGGTACCCATGGAAGAGATCACAACAATCAAAAACCAAATCTAAAGTTCCACCAAAGATATCACAATCTAGGGTTCTGAAAATCCGAAAAACATTCAAAAATTCGAAAAACCCATCAGATGGCTTCAAATAATTTCAAAAAAATCACCATAAATCTCAAAAAGTCCCAAGAATTGATCGGAGTAAACAGCGGCCACATTGGTCCGTACGGATGATGACTTCATAGATGGAGGTTGATGCCAGCCTCTCGTTTGCCCCGAATCAAGTCTTATAGATGTTCTTGGCGTGTTCTAAAGTTGGATTGAAATGCTCTGATACTAAGTTGACAAGTAAAGTAGCGATTTAGGTGTTAAAGGAGAAGAGTATGAAGAGAGAAAGAAGGAGAAGTGTTATTATGAAAAAATAATGAGACTTAATCATAACCTCTACACCACACTAATATTTATATAAGATTCACCAAGATAATTACAAAACGACCCTAACAAATATAAATAATTATCTAACATAGGTAATGTGCTAGAGATAATTACTCCTCCACCTCGAAGTCTAAGCATACCTATAACCTTATAAGAAGAAATCATCTATTAGCAAATAAACTCAAATAGTAGAGGGAAGGAGCAAATACAGTACGAGAAGGAATTTGTACTTACAAATAAAACTCCTCTCTCAACAACCCGCCTCCAAAAAATGCCCACTCAAGCAAGGATTAAAATTTCGTTTTAGCGTGTTGTTTTGATTAGTATGGAAACGGAAACATTTCAAAATATTTCGAAAACGTTTCGAGTACTTTTTAAACATGACAAAATTAGAAATGTTTAGAAATATAAGTTAAAATCTATGTATTAAGAACTAATAATTAATCATTTAAATATATAAAGATTTGTGTAATTATACACAAAGTGGGTAAGTCTAAAAGTATAAAAAATAATATTTTTTATATAAAATCAAATATTTAGTTTTATTCAATACAAATGTATATTATTTTCAAAAAGTGTAAGATCCCAACAAAATAAGGTGTAAAATTTTACTTAGGTAGTAATAATACTAATAATATTATTTTTAATAAATTCAAATACAACCATCTATAATTTTTTTCTAAAAATGTTAAAATATTTACGAGGGAGGGAGAAACAAGCGTAAACAAAGACACCCAAGCGTAAAGAAAGACACCCAATTGAGCGATTCAAAGAAACCCACTCATCTAGTCTTCACTCTTCACTCTCTCCAATCGTCATCATCTTGGTCTCCCAGTTTCAGGGATTTCCACTGCATCAGTGCCTCTGTTGATGTTATCTGCTGAAACATATAGAACCTAAGAAAGAGAAAGAGAGACGCAAGTGTTTCAGAATCGCTACTAAGGAGCTCCATGCGCATCTCATTTGAACCCAACTCAGAGGATTTGAAGGATCGACTGCTTCCCCGACCATGATTTAGGGTTACGTAGCGAAAAAGGGCATTTCTCAGCTAGGTATTTTTCTCTTGTTTTGCTCTGTTTAATGGGAAAGAAAGCAAGAAATAAAAGTGGCTCATCTACGAAGTATACTTTCAAGGAATTTCATGCTACGTTAGTTCGAAATCAATTGGAATAAGATGGTTTTAGTCATGGGACTGTTGGTGTAGATTTTGAATCTCATTTTGATGAAGTTAATCTATGTGCTTGTGAAGGAATTTGTATTTGCGGCAATCTTAGCACTCCTAAAGCTCATGAGGCTTTTGATGGTCGATCAAATGACTTAGATTTAATCTCGCCTTACTCAATCTCCAACGTGAATGGAAATATAAATGGGAGTTTTTCTTTAACTCCCAATATTGGGCTTGATCAGGTTGGTAATGGTGGAGCTGTTGTACAAAAAACTAATATTATTAGTTTAGATGTGAGTGATTTTCAACCTGGTCTCATGGCGTCTATGTCAGCTACTACCCTAGTCCAACCGGATATTACTTCGGGGTTAAAACAGTTGGTTGATTATACAACCAATTCAGAGGAGGGCCGAGCAACAATTAATACAGAGTCGAGTAAGATGAATTCTTGGTCTAACATTGTAAAGAATAGCTCTTATTTTGACAAGATTAGTGGTAATCTTAGCCTCTTTAATGTTGTGTTTAAAAATAATGAGCTAATGATTTCTCTTGAAGTTTTTAAAGATTGGTGTTCTCAATGAGATAATGCTTTGGTGGAATTTTTCATTGATAGAAAACTATCTTTTCATAATGTTAAAAGTTAGGGTGAAAAAGTTTTGGAAGGACAATCTCAATGATTTCATTACCCTTGATAATAGTTTTTTTATTTTCAACATGAAGAGTAAAAAAACAATTGAAATAATTCATGAGAAGGGACCATACTATTTTGGTAGCCGGCTAATTATTGTCAATAAATGGTTCCCGACAATGCAATTATCTAAAGAACTGTTTTCTAGTGTGCCAATTTGGATGAAATTTTATAATTTGCCACTTGAACTTTGGACTAATGTTGGATTAAGCTATGTGGCAAGTGTTATTGGAAAACCTCTGTACCTTGATGAATTTACGAAAACCAAAGCAAGACTTACTGTTGCGAGAGTGTGTTGAAATTCAAGCAAATAAGAATATCCCTAATTCTTTCATGCTAAATTTGGGTTATGAGTTTTCTTATGAAATTAGAGTAAAAATGCCTTGGAAGCCCCTAAAATGTAATAAGTGTGATATTTTGTCACTCCAAGAATTCTTGCCTTAACAAACCAAAGGTCACGAGTTCCACCTCCTTACCCAAACAAGAATGAAAAGTGAAAAAAGATAAAAAGATGGGTTCATGTCAAGAGCCTAGTGAATGGAAAGAAATATAAAAGAAAAAAGGTAAAAGTATTTCAAATGCTTTTCCAGTTGATAAGGCTCCTTCCTCCTCAAATCAATTCAATGTACTTGAATCTTGTGTACTAAAGGAGATTGACTTATTTAAGAAGGTGGTAGGTGGAAAGAGTGATGACAATGTGTGCTCCCCAAGTGTGGATATGTCGGGTTGTGTTAGAGATGAGGATGTGGACAATCCCTTGATAGATGTGATTGCTAATCATTACAATGTGGATCTGGGTAAGTTAGTAGAGCATCTAGCAGAATCCTCTCCGAAAGGGGAGGAGAAGTTGGCCACCTCTTTTGGAAGCTTCTCTAAGCTTACAATTCGTCGATCTACACGTTTGAAAATCCCTCCAAATTTCCTTTCAGATGGAAATTTTGTTGGCCCTTAGACAACTCCGCCTTCAAGTGGCAATAATAAGAAAAAATTCCTGAAAAGAATTGAGAATCTTAAACTTACTAGAGAAAAATTAATTCCTTTGAATAAGCCTAAGAAATCGTGCTTAAGTAAGAAGAAGTAAGTTTTTTCCTAACTCTTGGTCTGTGAGAGTTTCTAGACTTGTTATGATTTTGTTTTTTAGTGGTTTGCTTTACTATCATTTTGTTGGCTCTTGGGGATGTGTATCGAGCTCCTTTGTATATCTTTAATTTTGGTTAACATACACTTAATTATCCAAAAAAAAATTTAAATTCCTTTCAATAAACTTGTTTAGATATATTACATAATATTTTTGTTTATTTCGAAAGAAACACAAATCTTCTACTAATGTTTCATTCTGATCGCTTAGAAAACGAAAATGTTTAGGCCGTTTTGCTGGAAACAAATGAAAATCTTGTTCCTTACTCTCAAGTAAGTTCCCATATATCAAAAAAAAATTTATTACCAAAACAACTGCATGCAAAACTAAACTTGGGCAGCCCAGAACACTCTCCCTCATACCCCTCTAATGTGGCAAACCCCTCCGCGCTTCCCCCACTCCCTTGCACCCCCTCTTGGGGCACTCCTTCTCCCCCTGTGCAAGCCCACTCCCTGGCATCCTCGTTTTGCGGCCCACCACCTCAGCGCAGCCCCCACTCCCTCCCGCCCCACTCCTGTG
>JAOTRH010016645.1:0-22556 GCA_034768845.1 Heliamphora exappendiculata | reverse complement strand
GTGATATTTTGTAAAAAATAAAATATCTAAAGTTTTTTTATTTAATTAAAATTAATTAATTAAAAAAACTTAATTTTCTTTTTCATTACAAAATATTTTAATTAAAATTAAAATTTTAAATTAATTAAATTAACAGGATAAATAAAATAGACATGCAATCATCCATACAGTATATATATATATATATATATATATATAAACATGATATCCATATATTCCGATTTTATGATCCAAGTAAAAACTAAGATGTTTCAATCTCTCTAACTGAATCAGCTGTTTCAATCGATGTTCGTCTCTGATTCAGTGTCCTGATTGCATCAGGCTTTCTTGATACTATATGATATATACTGATATATCATATCAGTCTCGTATACATTAAAAAATCAACACAAAGCAACCCTGTGAGAGAGAAATCGCCGAACCACCAGCAATCACTGGTGCCACCTTGCCGCCGCCTCAACCGAGCTTTGTTTTTGACGAGTTTTATATCGTTGAAAAACTCGCGAAATATGATATCTTTTTGTCAAAAAATCTGCTGAAAAATTGCTCAAAAAAATGACCGAAAAATGGCACGAACCTCAAAAAAATGCTGCTACCCCCCACAACACTGCGCGCCAACATTCCCAAGGCTTTTTTAATCTCTTCCCGAACTCGATTTTCGACGTACTCTATATCAAAAGAAAACTCTTGAAAATTACTATTTTTCTACGAAAAAAATTTCTCAAAACTAGCCCAAAAATTTTCCAAAAACACTACCCAAAGCTGCTGCCGGCGCACCCAGCGCTGCCGCCTTTAACCGCCAACTTCCGAGGCCGTTCCGACCTCATCCGAACTCCGTTTTTGATGTATTTTATATCGTTGGAAAGCTCTAGAAAAGTAAAATATTTTTGGTTAAAAATATACTCAAAAACAACCCAGAAAACTATCGGAAAACTACCTAGAAGCTACTGCTGTAGCGCCGTCGCTAACAGAAAAAATCGCTACTATTTTTTTTCTTTTATAATGCATTGTTTGGCCTATTTTTTTTTTAATTTTTGACAGTATTTTGAAGTATGTTTTAATGCTATTTTATGTATAAAAAACTTCTCAAAAAATAGTCCCAAAAAGGGCCCAATAAATCATAAAAACTGCCATCGAACCATCGCCGGTAGAGCCGCCGAAATCGGGCTATTTTGGTGATTTTTCCTTACTGTTTTTAACTTATTTTTTATTCTATTTTTTTTACATAAATACTGCAAAAAAACTCACCGGAAAAAATCGTTTAAAACCATTAAAAATTTACCACGATCTGTGGCCCATTAAAACCCGAACCACCACCGGTGTCGCTTCTGTTCTTTGTTGTCTTGGACATATTCAACCTGTTCTTAAATAATTTAAACAGATATTTAAAAACATAAAGTTAGCTATTACATCGATCTTATGTCCCGAAGGCTCACATTTAATCTATCACGGTTAACCCCCGTGATTAAAAAAAATTAATCATCACTCATTCAAAACATTCAATCAAATATGAAAAATAAATAATGATCATAAAATCGATATTAGAACGCCTGGAAAATAAAGTTGGTAACAGTTCTAAAACTACTCGACCCCGATAACCAAAAATAAAAAATAAAACGGCTCTAATACCTATTGTTGAAGGCAAGACTGTCAAAATCACTATTTTTGCAAATAATTTTCGGTAAAAAATTAACTGGACGAGCAATCACCAAAACGGGCTCCAAATAAAACTTTTGATAACGAACGATGAAAATAAAACCCGTGCATCCGAAGTTAATTTAGAAGAATACTTTTTTACCGATTAAATCATCAACTACGATTTGAATCCGAGTTGAAGCTCCTGTCAAATCTTCTACTATATTCTCTTATGCAATTCTCGAATATAGTGCGGGCTATAATCCTCCGAGAACTCGAACCGGCAGAACCAAGACAACTTTAATCTTAGAAGACAAGTTATGAAACTAGTTCAGCCTACCTCCATATATATAGGGCTACAACAAGGACCTATGGAGTAATTATGAGTAAGACTTTCAGTAGAAAACAAACACGTATCAGCGGTTTCTGTAACTAAGCAAACCTCATAGCGGTATCTACAATTATGAAAAATCAACAACGGTTTCTATAATTGTCATAAAACACTGAATTACAGTTCACACCACTAAAAAATTATAATTGCACTCTGATCCATAATCTCAAGACCATATAGCATTGAGCTTC
The DNA here is from genome assembly GCA_034768845.1 of Heliamphora exappendiculata. Lineage (NCBI taxonomy): Eukaryota > Viridiplantae > Streptophyta > Magnoliopsida > Ericales > Sarraceniaceae > Heliamphora > Heliamphora exappendiculata. The sequence continues at coordinate 20,339 of JAOTRH010016645.1, read as the reverse complement.
TATTATTAAATGCTTACCATTTCTCCCCACGTTAATATTCTCGATACCTGCCAATTAAATTTAATTGCTAGTAATTTAATTTAATTAGCATCTTGATATTTTTTAAGCCCTTCTGCTTAACTTATTTGATAATCGGATATTCAAATTCACCTACAGAGTTTAACCTGGTTAAAACTTATAAGCTTTCTTACGGGGGTATCGTCAATCCCGATCTTTTAGGACGTAGATTCCGTCAATAATTTATATTTTTTATATAAATAATACCGCTATCCAAGTCACCGAAAATATAGATGCATATAAGATTACACCCTCTAATGAATCAAAATAACAAATATTAAATATATGCAAATCAATAATTATTTCAGGATTAAGAGGATAAGCACTATTCATAATAACCTTGGAGTGTAAATTAATTCATATAGTCAGTATAAGATTAATTATCCCAAATATCCCATTCAATACACATAAAGTGTACTAGCACAGAGCATCGAAACAATAGACGACGATATTATCTGTTTCCCATAACCAAGACAGGCCTACTAAAATTCTGTGCTACAGTCGTACCGATGGTATGTCATCTCGTATGCCGACTTTCTCTTCTGTTCGATTATCAAAAGCCTCATTCTAACCCTGGGTGGTATGTCAATCATTGATGCCAGAGTAGCTAGTGTATCGGCAAATTTGTTCTGCAGTCTCGAAACATGAGTGAAAATCACTTATTCAAAGCATGGTATCAGCTTTTCCAGCTCTTAAAGGTAAATAATCAATGTTAAGTCCTTAACCTTCCATTCTCCTATTGCCTGTGAGACCACTAATGCCGAGTTTTCGATGACTTCCAGCTTCTTTTCCTATAGTTCTAAGGCTGCCTCCAATCCAACTAAGCATGCTTCGTACTCAGCTTGATTGTTGGCGACTTTGAAATTGAGCTTTAGAGACAAAGGAACGTGCAATTCGTCAGGAGTGACAAGGAGAACTCCTATTCCATAGCCATACTAATTGGATGCACCATCAAAATATAGAGTCCACTTGCCATTGCCAACTCTCATCAACTGTTCATTAGGGAACTGAAATTCCACGTCTTCATCTCCCCCAACTGGTTGGTCAGCTAGAAACTTTGTTACTGCTTTGCCCTTGATTGATTTTCGGGTGACATACTTGAGATCAAACTCTAATAATAACAGCAACCAACGGGCCAGCCTTCCCGTCAATGCTGGCTTCTCAAATAAGTATTTTAACGGGTCCATCCGGGATATTATGTTCACTGTGAAAGACAACATATAATGCCTCAATTTTCAGAAAGCCCAAACTAAGCCCAGTATGTCTTTTATTGCGGCATATAATGTATCTCTAACCCTGTCATCTTCTTGCTTAAGTAGTAGACTTCCTTCTAGATACTGGTTTCTCTTTCTTGTGCCAGCATACATCCCATAGCTGAATCAGTCACTGATAAATAGAGAATCAGTAGCCTATTAGGCTCAAGAGGTGCCATAACATATGAATTTTGCAAGTATTAGCGCACAGCTTCAAAGGCGTCTTGGAATTTTTTTTATCCCATTCAAATTTGAGACCCTTCTTTAGCAAATGAAAGAGCGGCTCACGGTAGTTGTCAGTTTTGCAATGAATCGAATGATAAGCTGTATCTTACCTAGAAAGCCCATAACTTCTTGTTCGGTCTTTGAAGGAGGCATTTCCAAGATTGCCTTAATCTTAGAAGGGCCAACTTCAATGCCTCGTTGAGTAATCATGAACCCCAATATCTTCCTGGCGGTGACTCCGAAGGCACACTTTTGTGGGTTTAGCCACATCTTGTATTTGTAGATCATTTCAAAGAACTTTCTCAAAGCGACAATATGGCCGTCTCGATCTTTAGATTTCACTATCATGTCATCCACATACACTTCAACCTTCTTATGTATCATGTCATACAGTAAAGTAGTAGCGGCCCTCTAATAGGTTGCCTTTGCATTCTTCAGACCAAACGGAATCATACGATAACAATAAGTGCCCCAGGGTGTAGTGAATGCCATCTTTTCTTTATCCTTAGGGTCCATTAGAATCTGGTTATACCCTGAGAAGCCATCTATGAATGATAATAAGATATGCCTTGTCGTACTGTCTACCAAGACATCAATGTGCGGCAATGAAAAGTCATCCTTTAAACTAGCTTTGTTAAGATCTCAGAAATCCACGCAAACCCGGATGCATCCATCTTTCTTCAAGACATGAACAATATTGGCCACCCACTTCGGATACTCTGTTACCATCAAGAATCCGCCGTTGATTTGCTTGGTGGCCTCTTTTTTAATCTTCAGAGCCCATTCCGGTCAGATTTGTCTCAACTTATGTTTGACCGGTTTAGCATCAGGGTACAAGAGGATATGGTGTTGGACAATGTCAGGATCAATGCTAGGAATATCCTTGTAAGATCATGCGAATACATTTTTGAATTCTTTTAATAAAATTATTAACTGTTCACGTTCAATTAAGGATAAAGAAGAATCAATTTGCATTACCCAAATTTTTTGACGAAGTTTCTTAAATTATTGGTTGAGTGCACTTTTTTTCTTCTCTTTTTATTAAAAGTTTTATTTATTCGGGGATATTTTCGTCGAATTCAAAATCATCGGAAAGCGTATGAAATAAATCAAAGAAAATAGAGCAACCAGAAATCTCGTTTATTTCATCGAAGGAATAAGGGATTACAAACTCGAAAGCACAAACAGGAGGAGATGCACAGATAAACATGCTCTCAACTACAGATTTCGACTCAGGCTCGGGACCTACAACATGTAAATTACAAGATTCTAAGTTCCAGTTTTTCACATCCTTTGCAAACACGTCCACAATGAGCATGGTGTAATCTGCTGGTGCATTATAGCCCATCATCAGACAATTCTGATTAGCTATGTGTATCTGAGCTATCTTTTTGCTGAACAATGCCCCCATGTCAATGTCGTCAAGCTTATCGGCCTAATCTTCCTCATGACTTTTCTCTTCTTCTTCTTCTCCTTTCAAAACTTTCTCTTCCTCTGTATCAGACAGTTAATGATTGAAGAAGATTTCCAATCCTGGTAGCTTCTGGTTAGTTTCTTCATCAATCCATGGCTCTAGGAAACCACAGTATGAGAAATCTTTTCCTTCCTTAACACAGTAACCATTGAACGTTCCTGAGTATTTAGCTTTCTGTCCCTTTCTTCCCCCCTTCGGCCCTTCCAAATCTTTCTCCGTCCGCTTATACCCAAAACCAAAATGTTGTGAAGCTGGAAATACCTGAATAGGTTCTAGAATACCTTGTTGCTTACGTCCTAGCCCCATGCCTAGGAAGTAATACATATGCTTCATCATTATGACCACTCACAGATTGATGTAGTTATCTTCTTCTTGCAGCAACATTTGCACAGCTATAGTCTCGTCATAGCAGAGTCCACTTAGAAATACGTTTCCTTCTCTATGTTACACCTTTAAAAGAGTTGAACCATCTTCTCTCAAGGCTTGAATATTATCTTCCTCGTAGATCGTCAGCACTACCCCATCTTTAATCATCTTCAACTTCTGGTGGAAAGTAGAAGGTATAGCTCGGACGCTTGGGTCATAGAGCCATGGTCGTTCCAATAACAAGTTAAAAGATACCGGTACGTCTAGTACTTGGAACTCTACTGACCTCTCCAATGATCCCACAGACACTGCAAATGATACTACCCTAAGCACATCCCATCTAGTGTTGTCATAGGCCCGAACCCCTTGGTTGCTAGGCGTGAAATGCTTTGGCTTCAATGCCAAACAGATAGCTGTTCTAAATGGGTAGACGTTCAGTGTAGACCCATTATCAATGAGAGTTACCGAAACCCATTTCTCTAGACATTTAACAGTGATATGCAGTGGCTTGTTATGACTTCTTCCCTCTACTGGCAAATCCTTATCAGAAAAGAAAATTACTTTTCGTTCCACAGCCAGAAGAATAAGCCCAACAAGTTGTTTCGGAGTCACATTTATTGAAATGTTGGCTTTGTTCAATACCTTTAGCACCACTTGCCTATGTCGATGTGAGGCCATCGGTAAGCCCTAGATACTAACATTGGCTTACATTTTCTTCAAATACTTCAATACAACATCATCCTCTTCTCCCTGTTCCTTCTCTTTTCCTTTTTGACTTGTTTGTCCCCTTTCAAGCTGAGCAGGCTTGAAGTGTCGCCCGATCCTACTTAGGTGTTCAACTCCTTCTTCAGGATCCCACAGTCCCGGCATTATATTCTCTGTCTACCTTACCTCATCAACATATAAAGGGCTTTTAAATGCCCACAAATCATTCTAGTCGTTGTCTGCCGCTCTTCCTCTTCTTTCTTCCCCATCTTCTATGGCCCAAGTGTTATCAACATCTTCCCAGATGTCTTCTTCGATGTACCCTATCTGTTGTTCTTGGGTAGCCCAAAAATTAGTCCATTCGGCTCCATCTGACTTTAATACAATCCGCACCAACCAATAGGACTGCATTTCATCAGCATATACTTTCTCCTCAAAAAGTTGAGAAAGGGTAATGCCATCTAGCACATGGCCAAACCCAGACGACCGTGCTAGGTAGTCCAATGGCCAGTTGTCCTCCTCATTATGCTCTTCCTCTTCCTGTTGTTTAGGTTGGATTGCCATTTGATACCCTTCCCAAGCATTATCGTTCCATTCTTCCATCATATCCCACCCATTTTCAGCCATAATTAGTGAACAAGTTGCCTGATCTTTCGTAGCTAAAATGTATGGGCGTGGCTGATGCGTTGAATAGATGTACTGGCTAGGATCTTCTGATTGCCCCAGAGACATATAGTTTACCCCAACCTGTTTAGCAAGATTCGGCAGCGGATTGGTTGTGACATTTGGTTTTGAAGTAGTAGATGGTTGTGGAATAACTTTGTTGTCAATGAGATCCTAAATCTCATGACGCAACCTCATACATTTGTCAGTCAAATGCCTATGACCCTGGTAATAGGCACAGTATTGAGAAGCATTATACCGCAGAGATAGGGGATCAGGTACAGGCATGGAGTCCAACAGCTTAATAAGCCCTTTCTTGACAAGTCAGTTCAGGGCTATGGATAATGAAATGTTAAGGGGAGTGAAGACTTTCTTTGGCCTTTGTTGTGATTGTTAGTTATTGTTAGGCTGCTGGTTGCTCCTTTAAAGTTGCACGGAGGATAAAGGATTCGAATGGTTAACCTCGTTTGAGCGAGAAACGAGGTTGGTAGAAGTAGACTGATTCTTATTGGTGGTGGGGAAGGACTTCTGTGGTTTTCGAATGGGCTCAACTTTCTCAATGTCTCCAAATTGAATGGCGTCTTCAATTTTCACCTCGGCGTGAAATAGCTGCTCAAAAGTGGAGAGTGGCTATGTAATCAATTAGTATTTTAGGGGGAATTATCAATTTTTCACCACGATTCTCACCTGTTCCTTTTCGATTAGCCGATTTGTCATTTTGGCCGCTTTTCCCCTCCACTGGATCAAAAAATCAACAAATGATTCCCAATTCTGCTGACGAGTCATTTCCAGCTCCTGAGTTGTTACGTCCAGATGGATGTTGTAATTGTATTTGCTGATGAAGGCTATGGCTATGTTTTCCCAAGTTTTGGTCTTAACAACTCTAGGGAAAGGTACCACCTCTGAGTTGCTCCCGAAAGAGAGTGGTGGAAAAGTTGGGCCTTTAGCTGATCGTCGATCCCCATGGGGGAGAGGGTATCGACATACATCCTCAAGTGAATTCGAGGATCACCAGTTCCATCAAACTTCTCTATTTCAGGCATTTTGAATTTTTCTGAAAGCTTAACATGTGGGAACAAACAAAGTCCCCTACATCCAACATATATCCCTCCACTCCTTTCTCTATTCTCAAGACTTTCTCCATACGGTCATTTTTCTCTGCCAGCGCGGACTCCCTGGATTGAGCAATATTTTCCTCTTCTACTATGACCGGGCAGGGAACCCAAGGTGGCACAGCGACTTGCGATGTGTCTTATCCCTGGTTATCATCCCAGAAATCTTTATCGTTCTCATTCGTATCCTCCATCTATCCGTTTACACCGAGCAGACGGGCCCGAATTGCCCAGATCTGCACTTAGCACTAATTTTGAGCCTGCGATTGTTGCTCTACGGCCCTTTGTATATTAGTAATCACCCTCATTAGGGCTGTCAAATTTACTTCATTCTATGCCATTTCAGATAATTCAGCTGGCTGTTCAGATATCCTGTAGAGTTTGCCTATCACTGATCTAGCCTAGACACGCATTTATTATAATCTTCCCAGCTCAATGATCTAAACCCGAAGAAAACTTGGATCCCAAAATCAGAATAACCAATTTCAAACACTTCTTTGAAAAGAATTCTAATGATAGGTAGTAAACATCCCAGATACCCAAAACAACAAATCATAAGCAGATAACCTCTGAAACTGAAGCAATGCCCCTATCGTGCTCATACTGGCAACATAACAACTGGACACTTGGAAACTAGGATGATGGCTAAGAGGAAGATTAACCAAATTCTAGAGGAAAAGTTTATTTGAAGATACTAAATGAAGAAACGGGCAGCATTCCGACAAGAAAACAAAGCCAAGCCAAAGGGACCGGTTTGATCTAGGGTTCTAATGGAAAATAGGTAGCACTCTGATAGAAAAACAAGACGAGCTCACACAGGTCGAAGAAAGCAAGCCTAAACAGAAATGGGGGATAAAACAAACAACCTGGGAAGAACCCAAAGAGAGAGAAACTATCCTAGTGGCTTTAAAACAAAACACGGGCATGATCCCGAGAAGAAAACTATGGCATGAAAATCAGACAAGGTGAAGAACAAAATCCGAGTAAAAAAACTAACCTAAACAACAAGGGATAACAGAAAATTCGACCCAAATCCAAAAAAAAAAACTAGCTTAAGCCGAACAAACAATCCTAACAAATGCAAACAAAACATACAATTAACAAAACACATACTCTTGATGGGTTGGTAGCACCTAATGGAGAGTTCTAAGCTATTATATTTAAAAATGGCTGATTTTGGTCAATAATCAAGGTACCTTCTGAATATAGCCGAGTATATGCCTCTCATGTCTGGTGTGGTGCAGGACATGGTCAAACGGAATGAACGAACTCTTTTATCGCACCTATGAAAGTGTGTAGTTAGTAAGGCTTGCTCACCTTCCTACCAATCCCCTAAACAGATAAATGATCGGGGTATCGGGTTGACCATGCAGAGGGGTGAAGAGCAATGCACATGTATGCGAGAATGCAAATGAGAAATTCTTATTAAGAACCAATGATGTTTTCAAGTCTAGCCCTCTTAATTAATTTTGTAAACCAGTCCCCCGCAGAGTCGCTAAAAAATACTGTGGTGCCGGAAATTTGGGGTTCTTTGTAGGTCAAAAATAAAGGATTCCAAAATATGTTTAGAAAAATATTTTAACACCTTGAAAACTAAACTTTGAAGTCCTCTTTTTGTTAAAAATAGAGTCACCATTTGATTTTTAAAAATAATCAAGAAAAATGAAAATGGGTTACTAATTTTTAAAACGTTAACCGAAGAAAAAGGGTTCGGATGCTAAGGTACGAATCAAGGAAGGTGTTAGGCATGCCGTTCCCCCAACCAAATAGTTAACCTCTACTAATCATCATTGATTCTTAATTAGATTTCTCAAATGCATGCAAATACAGAAAATGGAGGTGAGAAAAGAACATCTAAAATGAAATAACGAAAATACATAGCATATGTATATAGAACGCCAAAACAAAGTAAATAAAAAAAATCCTAAGTCCCCAAAAGGATACATGAAGCAAAACCCGCATGCGACATCATCACAATTAACATGATTCAAATAAAAGAACAAAAATATGCTAAATGTCACTAAAACCAAGCTAAGAATAAACATGAATTATCATTCGATAACTAAGATAACCTAAATTATTCTAACATGATTTTTGAATAAATTAATCCAAACATGCTTTAAATTCTAACCCAAAACGAAAGTAACTATTAAGCTAAACATAAACAAAATGAAAGTAAATGAGAGAGACACTATCAAAAGGAAATTAAACTAGGATTAAAGAAGGTTGTGAATCTTAATGAACAAAAGAGGAGAAAAATAAAAAGGATGTTATTAAAAGGAATTAAACTAAAGGATTGTAAAAGAAAAGAAAAAGGGAAATAAAAAAAATACTATGAGAAGAAAACCTACATTACAAGATTTCGTGAATAAAAGAAAAGAAAAGGAAACGAACTATTATTGAAGAAAAATTAAGCTAGCATACTAACAAATGAGAATAACAACTATTACATAGCAATATAACTAAGATATATAAAATATGAGTGTAATATTAATAATTACAACCATATGAATGTTAATGCATTGATTATAACAATAATGACATTATGAGTCGTACTACCAATTATGTTAGCACTAATTGATGAACTTTTTAGAAAGTGATCAAAAGTGCAAGTGTGAAATGGAAACAAAATTGCAAATAAGGAACTAATATGGAGTATTCAAACCATACACATTACACTAAACTCACACTTATAACTTCATAAAGGAAATGATGAATTCAACTAACTATGAATGCGATATTAAAATTAAAGTTAACCCGGTCACTCCAAAAGGGAGAAAATAGAGTTAAAAAGACCGGGAATCCAAACAGAATATCTGGATTGATAGTGAATTCTCGAGTCAGGGAATGATGCAACAGTTCAATCCTCAAGTGATGGTCCAATCCAAGTTAAGGTTTCAGTCAGTGTTAGAGGTTCGACTCTCAATACTTTGGCATGGTTTCAGCATCGAGGCTCAGACTTGCTCGGCACTTCGACAGAGTCTCCCTCTCTAGAATTCTGTCCTAAAACTGTACCAGGGGTACGGTATGTATAGAATTCTTCAACTAATGAGAAACTGACACGTCGGGCCATTTGGAGTTGGCGATCGCCGGGTATGAACATAGCGGTCGCCACAACAAGTGCAATTTCCTAGAGGTTCTACTGGTGGTTGCCACAATGAAGTTGGCGACCCCATGGTTCAATGTGGCAGCCGCTGCCTTAGGCTAGGATTTCCAAGAGTTTTTTGTGTAAGTCGCCACAATTAACATGGCGACCCTAAGGTTCTAACTTGGCTGTTCAAGATGACTTCACTGGTTTAAAGGTTTTGGTTATTGGGTTCAAATACCGAGCTTATATCATTTTCTGAGGATTTTACTGAAGCACCATTTTAATTCCTTTCATCATCGAATTCACCTAAAATTAGGCGGATCAAATTTGGGTGTTTACACCCTTCGATCATAGAATCACTCTATCCAAGGATCAGTGTTCTAAGATAGTTATTGAGATAGAAAAGATAAAGGTAATCCCTTATGCTTCGGCAGTAGGAAGCCTTATGGATGCTGTACTTTGCACTAGACCCAACATTTGTTTTGCCATTAGCATGGTTAGAAGATATTAGTCTAATATAGTGCAGAAGCATGGTACATCAGTAAAATATATAATCAAGTACTTGAAAATGACTAAGGATCATATGTTGGTTTACCAGGTAGATGGTCTAGTACCTTTGGGATCCACTGACTCAGATTTTCAGTCAGATAAGGATTTTCAAAAGTTTACCTCGGGATATATGTTCACCTTAGAATGTAAAGCCATAAGTTGGAGGAGTATCAAGCAGTCTTGTATTGCTGATTCCACCATGGAGGTTGAGTACATGGCAGCTTCTAAAGCAGCCAAGGAAGCCGTTTGGTTCAAAAACTTTCTGCTAGATCTAGATGTGGTACCTTTAGTATAGCTAGTTATTACACTTTATTGTGATAATATGTGGTGCCTCGTCCTCCGGGCACGTCGAGACATACATAAATATAAATAAGGGGATATTCTAGCCGTTCATTCATATTTACATACGTTAATTATTACATCATAAAGAAGTTCTGAACCATTTAAAAGTACATAACTATTACAATTTCATTAAGAAATTTCAAAAATTACACTAAGCACGAGAAAACTGAATATAAGAACAAAAGCAGAGGTCTCCACTCCTCAGAAAGCACCAACGGGATCCATGTGCTCTTGAAACTCACCATGTTCTTCAAACTTTTCTTCTCTCTATGGGATGACTTCCTCCAAGAACTCCTCCTCACCTGTGGAACAAATGCCATAAGCTAAGGACCAAATGCAAAATACTCTAACCTTCTAACTAATCTCACGGCACAAAATTCACCACAACACATACCATATAATACCTAGTACAGTTTAAGGGTTGAGAAGAAAGACAAATTTATGACAGGATAGCAGATAAGTCAATAAACATGTGCATAGGAGATACTGTATATGTAATGCAGATGTCCAACCCAATATGCACCCAAATTATAACAAGGATTCCACACTGAGAATCACCAAAGTAGACTTTTACGGGTATTTGATCACCAAAGCCATCACTGCGTCTCGTTGCGAATAGTAAGCGCGTGACTTGGCTTATGCCTTAGCTATTTGTACTTAATAGCAACGGCGTGGGGTCCGCGCCATACTTCAGGCCAACAAATTCAATAATCAATCAATCAGTCATATCAGACTTATATCAAGCGATTTATCCCACCTTAAGACTCGTAATGCCTTCGCCGGTGTCAACCAAAGTCTAAGAGATAATCACGAAAATTCAAGAGACATTTCACATTACATAAAGTACCAAGATGAGGGATTTAGGACTGCCATAATTGGGCTCTTCTCTGAAGTTACTACCGTAGTGGGATTAGATCCGCCGACTTAGGCTCTTTTTGAAATTACCCTTCAACACATTGCGGCAATGGGGTTTAGGTCTGCCATAATTAGGCTCTTCTCCAAAATTACCACCGTAGTGGGATTAGGTCCGCCAAATTAGGCTCTCTCCGAAATTACTCAATTTTCTCGTATCATAACTCAAGGAGCAACGGAATCAAAGAGAATCCAAACCAAAGTGCTAGTGACGAATCCATGGTGCCTAACAATCTCCATAAACCGTTTTAAACATCGGGGATGCACGCATGGTATATAAGCCAAATTCATTTCAAACACCGAGGATGCACCTAGGGTGTATAAACCAAAACATTTTCGAAAATGGCAACCAGGAACACCCTAGACTTAGAATCAAGAAAAAAAATCTCAATATAGTCCATTCCAACAACGGTTTGCACAGATAGACTCCAATATGCCAGGATGCAAGTGACAATGTCAATGATGTATGATACGGATCTCAAATACAACCATCTATAGCATGGCATCAACTAGCATGACAAGATTCATGGTATAATTCGCATAGCATAAGATACAATTATGTGAAACACAAACTATAATTTTCAAGATATGACTCAACATGATAGCATGAGTTCTAAATTATCATACATTCTCTTAAAATCACTAATCAACTAATTCAAACCAATAGTCATATAGAACTCGAATCTCACAACAAGGTACTCATACATACAGTTAGCAACTTTTAAATCCAAAAATCAAGTAATAAATTAAAAGGGCCGACAAGGTTTTGGGGGATCCAGGCTTAGAATCAAGTTATAATTTTTAAACACCATTTAGATAAAAATATTTTTTACAACTCTTATGTTTAACACCAAGGTCAAAACCTAACGTAAAAGGGCGAACAAAACTTCCAAAGAAAAAATGGTTCAGCACTTTTCTTAAGATTTCACCAAAAATATGCTTCTAATGGTCTAGATATTTGGGTATCATATCAGGTCCAAATAAGCCCCATTTTTTAGTATGCTCTAGCTCAACATGTCCCCTACAAGTTTTGTGTTTAGAGCTAAGGGTAGTGGTTTGGAACAAGTTAGACGTTTTGGCCATTTTAGAAAATAGGTTCTGTCAGCCGTCAAAACTCAGTAGAGCCGATTTTGGACATAGGGTTTCAAATAGTTTTGGGGTATCCTCCCAAGGCTTTAAGATCTATTTTTTGGGCAGAAAGTGCTTCAATATTTTATCTAAAGTGTTCATGTAGACAACCTTTGGAATAGGTCACTAAAAATAGGGATTTTGGCTATATAAAAATATGTGACAGAAGTGTCCATTGAGGGTTGAAACTCAATAGAGACTTTCAAAGGGATTTTGATCAAACAAAGCTCAATATTTTGTGCTCATATTTGGTGGGTAGATAGGTATATATGTTATCTACAACTTTCACATTTGGACAAAAGTTTGGATCTCATTTTAAATTAGAGTTTACAAGTCGGTAGTGTTGACTAGTTGAAAAATAACACACTTTGGTAAAATTACAATATCTCGAGTTCTACTAATGAAAATGAGTTGAAACTAATTTTGGATGAAAGATAATACAAAAATATAAATCTGTACATAAAGAACATGCTTAGATCAATTTTCTACATTAAGTTATGGCGTTCCAAAGTTCCGAGTAGAAACATCTATGTTCTCAAAAATCAAGTCCTTTAGGGTCCAAGCCTTCTACTTATGCCATGTCAAGTTTTTGTTCCATTTCTTTGCATACTTGTATTTTATACTTTAATATCAAGGCTCCAGAACACTTATAAGTCATCAAACTCAAAGATAACAACATACAACAACATCTAATATCACCCATAAACAGAACAGCCCCTAATTTCCTACTACGATGCCTTTTCGGTTTGATTTCGATTATCGATTCTTAGAGTGTTTAAATGGATTTGTTGGAGGATATTTTGAGGGATATTAGACACAAGGTTTAGAGGTTTTACTTACTTGTTTAGAGGGCTTAAGGATGGTATGATGGATGGACTTAGCTTTAGTAAAACACCCATTGCTTCTCCTTGGCTCCTTATTCTTCTTCTCCTTCTTTTTCTCCCTCAATCTTGTATAATACTTCAAGAACACTCAACTAAGCCTTTCTCTCTCTAGATGCACAAAATTATGAAGGGAAGAAGTGGGTGTTTGTCTTGGTTTATATAAGAGAAGGGTTAGGGAACAAGAAGAGAACATAAAATTAATTAAGGTACCTTTTGTTTCCTCTTTTCCTTACACATCACATGGCTTGAGTTGAGACAGTGCAACTTTTCAGGCATATACATCAGATATGGGGAAGAGAAATATAACTCTGCGTTGGTTCGCGTGCTCTTTTTTGCAAAACAATGCATTAAAAGCTAATTTGACGTATCTTTTTGGTGTCTTTTTCTATTGAGACCCATAATTTTAGTATGTTTATAATGAATATAGGATTCCCATGTATTATCATAGTTTTCATAGCAATTGATTAAATAGATGTAATTTTTTAAGTCAAATTAAGCTATTTTGGCAATATATGACTTTTTGACTTATTTTGTTGTGTATGAACTTCAATAATGATTTGTTCACTTTGCTTAACCTATAACACTATATTATTATATATATATATATTACTTGTTCAACAAGTATTGGATCATCATAAAACTTAATTTAATACATTTCTCATCATTTTAAGCTAAAAAGAAAGTAAAAAGTCACTTTTTAGCACTCTTCCCAAAGTGGTCGGCCATTAGGGGGTAATTTGATCATTTTTTATGTTATTTTGTCCTTTGCTACTTAATTTTACTTAAATTCTTGATTTAGCGTATCCATGTGTCAAAATTTAAAATTTTAAAACTTTTTACTATAATATAGGCAAAACAGTCATTTTATCCTATTTATGAGAATTTTTTATTTGTAATCCATTATTTCAAGATATTTACTTTATTTAGAATGTTAGGAGATTCTCTGGGTGCTTAGGTTTTGTTGCCTGAGTTTTGGACCTTTTTGGGGTTTCCGGGCCGAACTTAGAGTTTTCGATTCGAGTTAGAGTTTTGAACCTCGTCCGTGCTCTATAGTCTTGTGGACTATCCTTTACTAACACATAGGGTTTGGGCTAGGTCTTTACATGAGTTGTTATCAACCGGGTTGTTACAACTAGGGTCTGTACCAGGTTGTTACAAACTATCCCCCTTAAACAAATTTCGTCCCCAAAATTTTGCCCCGTACTTCATCGTATGGAAGGTTAAGGATGATTTACTATCATTGTGCCTTCTCATTCTCCAAAATTATGTCCTTGTTTACTTGAGTCGTTCTTTATTGCGGGTGTGGATAAGGTTGAGCCTATATGTTCAGCACTTAACATAAAAGTTGTTTTGTCTTACTAACATCTTAAACTGATTACTACCAAATCTTCAAGGACCATGTCACATAACCGGCTATCCCTAAAAAGTTTGTATCTCTGTTATGATATTTAGCCTCTTCCCATTAACTGTTACTTCTACTTATGTTAGGCTCACTTGAACTTCTTCTCCAGATATAACATGATCTAAAAACATCACCCAGTCTAATTAAAACTCACACTTACCAAGTTTCACATACAACTTGTGCTTTTTCAGGATCTGCAAAGAATCTTCAAATGTTCTCTATGTTCTTCTTCACTTCGAGAGTATAACCGAATATCATTTATCAACACAATTACAAATTGGTCTAGAAAATTTCTGAACACTCGATCCATCAGGTCCATAAATACAGCAGGTACATTTATTAACCCAAAAGGTATCACAACAATTTCATAATGCTTGTAACGAGTCCTAAAGGCAATCCTGGGTATATCTTACTCGCGCACTTTCAATTTATGGAATCATAACCCCAGTCTATCTTTAAGAGCACGTTGGCTCCAAAACACAACTTATATCGAGTACGACTTTCACAAGCAATCATACATCTCTAAACTAGCCCACCATTGAAACTGATTCAAACATTCTCAACTTCGGTCTGGAAAGACTGTCACTCTACGAAAACCAACTCATTGCCACATTTAAACGTACATCGAAGACTCATTGTCGATCGACTAATGACTACTAACTCGAAATCACATCACCACCTTGTGTTGGACTACTCCAGCCTTACGACCATCAAGACTAATACCGCCACTTGAATCTAATGAGTCACTAGGACTAAACATACCACATAGACTAAACGCTTCCCAGGTATATGCTTACTGTGGCATCCCGTCCTTGGGGCACGTCGAAACATACATAGATATAAATAAAGAGATATTCTAGCCATTCATTCATATTTATATACGTTAGCTATTATATCATAAAGGAGTTCTGAACCATTTAAAAGTACATAACTATGACAGCTTTACCAAGAAATTTCAAAAATTACACCAAGCGCGAGAGAACTGAATATAAGAACAAAAGCAGAAGTCTCGAATCCTTAGAATGCATCAGCGGGATCCACGTGCTCCTGGAACTCACCGTGTTCTTCAGGCTCTTCTTCTCCCTCTAAGATGACTACCACCAAGAACTCCTTCTCACTTGTGGCACAAATGCCATGAGCCAAGGTTCAAAAACAAAACACTCCAACCTTCTAACTAATATCACGGCACAAAATTCACCGCAACACATGTCATATAACATCCGGTACAGCTTATAGTCATGGAGACAGACAAATTTATGATAAGATAGTAGACAAGTCAATAAACATGCGCGTATGAAATGCAAATGCCCAACCCAATATGTACCCAGATTATAACAGGAATTTTACACCGGGAATCACTAGAGTAGACTTAATGGGACTTTTATCCCCAAACCTATCCCTACCTCATTTCGAATATGAAATGCGTCACCGGGCGTCATGCCACAACTGCTTTAATCAATGGAAACGGCGTGGGTGTGGGCCAACTAATTATCAGCCACCCTTGTTCGGGTCAACAATTCCCACCTTAAGAACCAGGATGCTCATTTGGCATCAACCCAAAGTCTAAATTATCAAAATCAGAATGCTAGCAATGAACCCATGGTGCCCAATAATATTCATGTTAAACCATTTCAAACACCAACCAAATTTGTAACACCAGGGACGTACCCAGGGTGTACAAGAGGAATATATCTCAAAATATTTACAAATATGGCAACCAGGAATGCCCTAGATTTAAAATCATGAAAGACCACTCAACATAACCCATCCCGATTATAAATCAACCAATCAAATTCTGAGTGGCACCATTCTGTTCCCGAACGTTAGGTTCCCGTACATCAACATTCCCGATCACTATGGCGTATAGCGACAGTTCGGCTCAAGAAATGATACGGCTCAGGACGTAACACAGCTCAGGACATACATGGCCCAAAGTTAGCATATTCAATGCAATAATTCGAATGGCACCATTATGTTCCCGTGCGTTACGTTCTCATACATCAGCGTTCCTGATCACTACAGCGTATAGCGGCAGTTTAGCTCAATACGTGATACGACTCATGATGTAACACGGCTCAGGACATACATGGCCCAAAGTTATTCATACTTGACACAACAATTTGAATGGTACCATTACGTTCCCGTATGTTAGGTTTCCATACATCAGTGTTCCCGATCACTACGGCGTATAGTGACAGTTCGGCTCAATACGTGATACATCAGTGTTCGGGATGCATATGGCCCATTGCCAACACCCCCATCAACCAGGATTCATTGGCCAAGATATAAAGGCCTTCCTTCCCCCACATCAACCATATCAAAATACAACTTAAAAACATATAAGGAGGTAACCCACAAGATGTCTCCAGTGCCATAATCACAATGCTCGTGGTAAAACAACTTATATTTTGAAGTACAACTAACAATGGCATGTGTTCTAATCATCATATATTCACAAATAAACACTAATTAACTAATCATCATATAAAACTTGGGTCTCACATCAAGGATACTCAAATCACACATAGCAACTTTTAAGTTAAAAAATCAAGTATTAAATTAAAAGAGCCAATAAGGTTTTGGGGTATCTAGACATGGAATCAAGCTATGATTTTTATACACCATTTAGATAAAAATATTTTCTACAACTATCATGTTTAACACCAAGGCCAAATCCTAAGAAAATTGGGTGAAGAATTCATCCTAAGAAAAAATGGTTCAGCATTTTCTTAAGATTTTACCAAAATTATGCTTCTGTTGATGTCGGTTTTGGGGTATCATATCAAGTCCAAATGAGCCCATTTTTTAGTATGTTCTATCTCAACAAGTGTCATACAAGTTTCATGTTTAGACCTAAGGGTATTCGTTTGGAACACATTAGATGTTTTGGCTATTTTAGAAAATAGGTTCTGTATGCCACCAAAACTCAGCAGAGCTGGTTTTGAACATAGGGTTTGAAACTGTTTTAAGGGAACATCCTGAGGCTTTAAGATCTGATTTTTGGGCAGCCACTAAGTCAATATGTTAGCTACAATGGTCATGTAGACCATGTTAGGAATAGGTCATTAAAAATAAGAATTTTGGGCTACACAAAAACATGGGACAAAAGTGTCCCTTGAGGGCTGAAACTCAACAGAGAGTTTTAAAGGGGTTTTGACTTATCCAACCTCAATATTTTTTTTACTCAATTTTGGTGGGTAGATATATATACATGTTATCTACAACTTTCATGTTTTGAAAAAAGTTTTGATCTCACTTTAAACTAGGGTTTCTAAGTCGGTAGTGTTGACTGGTCGAAAAATGACACACTTTGGTAAAATTGAAATATCTTGAGTTCTATTTATGCAAATGAGTTGAAACCAACTTTAGATGAAAGATAACACAAAAATATAAATATGTACATAAAGAACATGCTTAGATTAATTTTTTACATTGAGTTATGGCGTTCCAAATTTTATGGCAAAAATATCTATATTCTCAATAATCAAGTCTCTTAGGGTTTAAGTCTTCTACTTATGTCATGTCAAGTTTTTGTTCCATTTCTTTGCATGCTTATGTTTTAGACTTTAATATCAAGGCTCCAGCACACTTAGAGATCATCAAACTCAAAGACAACAATACACAACAACATCTCATATCATTCATAAACATAACAACACCTAATTTCCAACTACGACGCCTTTTCGGTTTGATTTCGGTTCTTGGAGTGTTTAAAGGGATGTGTTGAGGAATGTTTTAAGGGATCATAGACACAAGGTTTAGAGGTTTTACATACTTGTATAATAGCTCAAAGGACGGTAGAATGAAAGGACTTAGCTTTAAAACAAAACACATGTCCTTGGTTCCTTTTTCTTCTCTTCCTTTCTCCTTTTTCTCTCTCAAACTTATAGAACACTTCAAGAATTCTCAAATCTGGTTTCCTCTCTCTATATACACGAAATATGAAGAGGAGAGGGAGGGTGTTTGGCTTAGTTTATATAGGGAAGGGTTAGGGAACATGAAGGGGACAAAAGATTAATTATAATTACTTTTTTCTTCTTTTTCTCTTTCACTTCACATGCTCATTTAATTTGGTTCAAGTTTTGAGGGAACAAATCAGATATGGGAAAGGAAAATACAGCTAGGGGGCTATTTGGGAGACAAAAACCTGACCCCACATCAATCAAGGGATTTTGCATTGGTTTGCGTGCCCTTTTGTACAAAAAAATGCATTAAAAGTTAATTTAATGTATCTTTTTGGTGTTTTTTTCTACCTAAACTTATTATTTTTGTATGTTTATGATAAATATAGTATTTCCATGTATTATCACAGTTTCTATAGCAATTGATTAAATAGATATAGTCTTTTAAATCAAATTAAGCTATTTTGGCAATATGTAACTTTTTCACTTAATTTGTTGTGTATGAATTTTAATAATGATTTATTTTTTTTTGTTGATCTATAGCACTATATTATTATGTATATTACTTGTTTAACAAGTATTGGATCATCATAATGTTAGGGTTGGTATACTGAAAATTATGTTTTTAGTATTTAATTTAATTTTAATAAAATTAATTTTCCTTTTTATGAGAATCTTTATGAGTAATGTATGTATATCATTTTTTTTATATGCATGGATATCCAATATTCTGTATAGTAATTAATCTGGTGTGTAGGGTACGGTTTGCACACAAAAAATCAGATGTTAGGTTCTTCCAGAATATAAGTTTTATGTTCACAGTTTAGATGAAAATGGACATACCATCGGTACGACAATGGCACAGAGTTTTAGTAGGCATGCCTCGGTTATGGGGAACAGATAATAGTGTTGTCTATTGTTTCGACTATCTGTGTCAGTACACTTTGTGTGTATTGAACGGGATATTTTGGGTAATTAATTTAGTACTGACTACTGACTATATAAATTAATTCGCACTTCAAGTTTATTATGAATAGTGCTTATTCTCTTAATCTTAAAATAATTATTGATTTGCATATATTTAATATTTGTTGTTTCGATTCATTAGATGATGCGATCTTATATGGGTCAATATTCTCGGTGAGTTAGATAGCGGTATTATTTATATAGCAAATATTAATTATTAACGGAATCTACGTCCCAAAAGATCGGGGTTGACGATACCCCCTTAAAGATGCTTATACATTTTGACTGGACCAAACCCTGCAGGTGGATTTAATTATCCGGTGGTCAAATAAGTTAAGCGGAATGACTTAAGGAATATCAAGATGCCGATTAAATTAAATTGTCAGTAATTAAATTTAATTAGCGGGTATCGAGAATATTAACGTGGAGAGAAATGGTAAGTATTTAATAATAGGAGCTTAATGCAAGAAGGTCTTAAGATTATAGGTCAGAGTGCAATTATAGTTCTTTAGTGGTGTGAACTATAATTCAGTAATTTATGAAAATTGCAGAAACTGCTGTTGCTTTTCCATAGTTGCAGATATCGCTATGCGTCTTTCTTTTATTGCAGAAATCGCTGGTAGGTGTTTGTGATTCGTTGGAAGTTTAACTCATAATTACTCCCCAGGTCCCTATTGTAGCCCTATATATACGCGGGTAGGTTAAACCAGTTTGAATTTGGTAGATCATATATCATATATCAGAGATATCATATTTTGTCTTTCAAGACGAAAGATATCGGGGTTCTGCCGGTACGAATTCTCAGATGATCACAGCCCACACTACATTCGAGGATCGCGTAAGAGAATACAGTAGAAGATCTGACTGGAGTTTCAACTCAGAATCAAGTCATAGTTAAAGATTAAATCTACAAGAGGTATTCTTCTAAATTAACTTTGGTTGCACGGGTTTACTTTTGATCGTTCGACGTCAAAAATTTTATCTAGAGCCCGTTTCGACATTTGCCCGTCTTGTTAATTTTTTTATCGAAAATAGTTTACAAAAACAATGATCTTGACAGTATTATCTCTAACAAATTGGTATCAGAGTCGTTTTATTTTTTGTTTACAGTTATCGGGGCCGGATAGATTTAGAACTGTGCTAACTTTGTTTTGCAGGCGTTTTAATCCCGATTTTATGATCATCATTTATTTTCATGTTTGATTGAATACGTGGATGATGATTTAATTAATTTTTTAATCATAGGGGTTGACCGTGTTAGATTAATAAATTTTTAGATCGAATGTGAGCCTCGGGACATAGGTTTCGATG
>JAOTRH010016634.1:0-22558 GCA_034768845.1 Heliamphora exappendiculata | reverse complement strand
CCGAAAATATATGGCCTATAAGACACTAAAAGACGCACCTCCATTGTTTCCTTATCCGGACGCCGCACGGGCGCCGTCGGCACATAATTTAATAAAGATTTTACAAAACTCAACAGCGTCTTACCGTTTTTGGATGATATCTAATAGAGCTTCACGGTCACACACTGCTCCTCACCGACTTTGACGGGAGTTAGGGCTGTCAAACGAAATTCCTTAGTTAACTACAAGGCATGTTTCAACACGCGCAAATGGTTCAAGTGAACTTACATCCTTGCATGTCCAAACAAAGTGAGAAGCGAAAAAAAACCAATGACCGATTATTGCTAAACTGTCCTTATTTGATACCTTGAACGTATCATTAAAAAACGTCTTGTCACATGCAAATTCACTTGTCCCGTGGAAGGAAAAATTGGGTAGATAAGGAATGGTCATCTATTTATATTAAAAGAATAGATTTATGAAAGGAAGGAAAAATTAGAATTAAAGAAAAAAGAAATAATTCAAATATAAGATAATAAACCAAGGGATATAAATTTCTTAATTGATATTAGTCTCAATACTCTTTCTCAAGCTGGAGCAAAGATGTCTATCAAAATCAGCTTGGCAATGAATGACCGAAGCAGAGAAGGTTCTACTGACTTAGTGAATATGTCTGCAGTTTGTTAAGATGAAGAAACAAAAGAGGGAGTCAAAGTACCTGTTCGAACTTTTTTTCAAATAAAGTGAATATCCACTTCTATATACTTGATTCGTTCATGAAGAACTGAATATAAGGAAAACATAATAGTAAATTTGTTATTGTAAAATAATAAAGAAATTTCTTTTTCCTTAAAACGTAACTCTGTAAGAATAAATCGAAGTCCAAGGATTTCACACGTAACCTGAGTCATAGGTCGATACTCAGCTTCAGCTGAAGATCTTGAGACAACTCCATGCTTCTTACTTTTTCACGATATTAGATAATAGCTATAGAAAACACAAAGGTCAATGGTAGAGCGTCGATCAGTTTTAAACTCAGCATAATTAGCATTAGTAAAACATGAAAGTTGATATTGAGTACTGACAGAGAAGCATAAGAAAATTAAAGTTGGGACAGGCCTTAAGGTACCTCAAGATATGAAATGATGCATTTATATAAGTCTTACGAGGAGCATTCATAAACTAATCATACCTATTGCAAAAGTCAAGTCTGGTCTAGTATTGATTTGAGTAAATAAGCCGACCAACTATATGTTGATACACAAATGGATTAGAAATTATCTTTTCCGATTTAGCCAAAAGCTTAAGATTTGGATCCACGTGAGTAGAAGTTGGCTCATACCTTAAGATGTCTGTACCTTGATGAACATTAGGAGTGTACTTCCTTTGAGAAAAAAATATCATACGACAAGAACGAGCAATCTCAATAGCCCAAAAAATACGTAAGTGGACCCAAATCCTTAATATCAAAAGTTTTACCAAGATCTTGTTTTACCTGAGCAATCCTTAATGTATCATCCGCAGTAAAACCATCTTGGCGTCGACGAATAAAACATGTGTAATATGAGTGACATTGGACAACGTCTAAAGATAAGATAACGTTACTGAAACAACTAAATCATGCTCTTAATCATTGCTACAATCCATAAAGACACTTACGGAGGCAGCATACCTTTCCAAAATACTCTCCTTCAACCTGAAAACTCAGTAAAGGGTCCATATAGATGGTTTCAAGTAAATCTCCATAAAAAAATACATTCTTGACATTTAGTTGGTAAAGAGGCCAACAATGAGAAGTCGATAACGACACAATAAGGCAAGCAATAGTCAACTTACCAATAGGGGCAAAGGTGGCACCAAAATCATTTTCGAGAATCTATGTAAACCCTTTGGCCACAAGGTGGGCCTTATACTGATCCACGAAGCCATATGCTAAATATGTCACAGTAAAAACCCACTTACACCCCCACAATCTTCTCACTAAGTGGCAATGATACAAGATTCCAAGTACAATTAGATTCCAAGGCGTTCATCTTAGTTTAAATGGCGGTGGCCCACTTAGGATTATGGAGAACTTCAAAAGGAATAGGCACACACACAATCTTGTTATGAAAATTACAATAAAAAGCTAAAAGACCATCATAAGAGATAAACTGAGAGATAGGATGGTTAGTACACTTAAGCCAACTATAACGGGAAAGGGCCGAGTTTGTGATCACGAGAAAGATAATGAGGCGAAGGACTTGGTGTAGAAATGAAAGAATGAGAAGACATACCTAAACCTGAATCTAAAGAGAGCTCTAACAAGGGAGATTGAGAGCAATGGCAACAAGAGTACGTTAACAAATGGGCGGGAGGCCGGTGTACTGATGGAGAGAAAGGTTATACCACCAAGGTAAAGTAAAAAATGAGAACTAAAGGAGCACGTGGAGAAGATTCCACCACGAAAGGACAGGGAATAGATTCTTGTGGAGAAGGCATAATGTGGTAAAATGTAATAGTCTCACAAAAAGTAATATCAAGTGAGTGAAATATGTGACGAGATACGAGATCATAATAATGATAACCTTTAGACATATCAGAATAATCTAAAAAAATAATTTGAATATACTTATTATCCATTTTAGTACAAGTTAGGTAACTATTTTGGATAAAACAAGTACAGCCAAATCTCTAGGTAAAGAAGGAAATAAAGGATGATCGAACTAAAGAACCTGAAGAGAAGCCGATCCATGCAAAACTCAACTAGGAGTGCACTTCTTGAAGTAAATTGGAATAAGTATAGCTATATGCCAATAAGATGTAGGTACATATGCCACAAAGCAAGCAATGAACGACAAACACATATAATGACTCTTACATTTTGCGACATCGTTCTGTTCGGGAGTGTAAAGACATGGAAGTTATTATAGGATACTCATTTGATTAAGGTGGGAAAGAAAGGCATAAAAAATGTAATCACCACCATTATCATATCATATTTGGCGAACAAATGTGTGAAATTGAGTTTTGACCATATAGAAGAATTGAATAAACAGGGGTCACACGTCAAAGTTTCTTTTAAGTAAATAAGCTCTTGTGCATTGATAATGATCGTTTATAAAAGTCACATAATAACGATATCCAGATAAAACAACAATTGGGAAAGGCATCTATTCATCCGAATGAAACAAAATTCTAGACACACGATATTTACGGGAAATATAAATAGTGCGAGTATGTTTAGAGAGTTCATGTGCCACTCGCTGAAATTTATGGTCATTACAAGCTTTAAGGAATGAAAAAATTAACAAACACAAATATTGAAAGTTTGCATATTTGTGGCCTAAAGTTTGAAGAGAAAAAACACTGAATTTGGACTCCAGCATGATAGAAGCCTGAAGATTTGATGTAAGCGGGTGTGATAGAGGCAGGACCCCAGAGTAATATAGCCCATTGCGCTCATATTTCTTGCCAAAAATATTTTTTGAACTAAGATCCTGAAGCAAACAATGACTAAGCAAGAAAATGACAGGATAATGAAGATTTTTAGCAAGACGACTATTAGATAGGAGATTTAAGGTGAAATTAAGAACATGAAGAATAGAGTCAAGGGTAATATCGAAAGATAAAGACACAACACCTTTATAATATGAATGTATGATGTGGATCCATCAACAAAGCAAACAGTATGATTAACAAAAATGGCAAGAACAAAAAGCAAAGACAACTCATTAGTCATATAATTATTGGCTCCGGAATCTAGAACCCAAGTAGGTTTTGGAGATTGAATATGTAAAGCAGTAGGAATACCTGTGACTAGATTAGTGGTGGGAGTCGAAGATGTCTTGTTCCTAAGCAATAAGTGAGCCAAGCTACTCTTGAAACTGATCAAGCTGCGATTGACTGAAGTCAGAGGTAGCAGGAGGCCCAGAACTCCCAAGATTCTTGGCAATGGCAGTAGTGCAAGTGGACATAGGACCAAACACGCGGTTTCGAGAAAAGCGTTGCTTCAATTCTAGGTGAAGTTTGAAGCAACGAGCCTTACTATATTCCAATTCACCATAATGATAACAAAAAACATTTTCATTCGAGGTACGAGATCCAAAACTAGCAGCAAGACCCATCTAATCAGTCATGATGAGTGGGGCACAGGAGGCAGGAGCCGAATGAAGGAGCCCACATCAATGCTCCTCACCATCATTAATAGCAAATGCCTCAATATAAAGAAGGCATAAGTGAGGTTGTCAAAATCTAAATGTGGATAGACTCGAAATCTAGTAGCAAACTCATCAAGAACTAATATATATGCTAATGAGAGAGTCATTTGACCATTATAGAAGCCTCAACTGGAAAATCACTCAATGGATCATATTAGGTTAACTCTTCCCAGTGAAACTGCAAGTATCCAAAATTTTTGGCTAGGGAGAATCTTAAGGCATCTTGAGATGCATGAGAAATTCCTGATATAACTCAAAAATTTGGGAATCAGTGCAGGCATGTGCAATATTTATGTCAATGTAGCCCATAAAGCATGACCCTCCATAGAATTGAATATCCAACCCAAAATTGTGCAATTATCAATATTCCACTTATCACGATTAGGACCAGACTCTGGGGGTGGCGTCTCAATCTCCAAAAACCAACTAGTCTTGCCTTTTCGCTAAGAAAGAAGTGAAGAGATCAACTCTAAGCCACAAAATCTTTTCTATTTAAACAATGACTAGTAATACAACGGTGAGCAAGCACATGTTGAGAGGGAAAAAATCTGATGAAAACAACCTCGACACACTTTTGTCTTTTGATTCATCATACTATATAGTAAAAAGATGTTGCTAGGAAAAATATAGCTAGAGAAACAGAAGAATCATGCACACAACTACCAAAAATTACCGGCAGCTCCACAGGTCCCCAAAAAGTGTTACCACACCAACAAATCATAAGATCGAAGAATTTCACACAGATTCAAACATGATCGAGTATACCATAACCAAGTCAATCAAACAATCAAAAATCCTGAACAGTACCGAGCATAACCAAACTAGGGTCAATTAAGGAATTAGAGATCCTAAACCACGAAAGTTAACTAAGGAAGTCGATGGGAGGTACGATCCGAACCAACGCAGTCAGCAAATTAAGGCCTCAAACATGACAGGCTTCATCTAAACCAGGGTCAATGTGGCGGTGGTTGAACCAGAATGGTGGTGATAGCGATCTGAGGGAAAATCGCCAACGGGGTGGTGGTGGTGGCGAGATGGAGGAAGGCTAACATCGCCATCAGCGACCATCTTGCTCATGTGAATGGCGATGGTGATCTCGACAAAGGTTGATCAGGATGTGATGACACGATGAACGGAAGTTGACAGTGAAGAAGGGTGATGAGAAGCCGACAATCGATGGCAGTTAGCGATGGCGATGGGGATGGCAATGGCAATGGCAATGGCGATAGACGATGGCCGCCGATGGTGGGATCTCTAGTTGGAGCGTGAACGGCGGGAAGGTTGGTAGGATTTTTTTTCTTTATTTGTTTGGGTAAATTACACTGACCTCCTCTGAGGTTTCTGACAAAAACAGACAAATCCTCTATGGTTTCTGAAACGATACTAACCTCCCATTTAGTTTAATTTTTGTATAAAAAACATTCAACGGTCAAATCTTTGTTAAATTTTAATGAAAAAACGTTAATTTTGTATAATTTAAACTTATATTTCTATTTTTTCCCTTTGTCTCTCATGGCTGTTGAGTATTTAGTTTTAGGAAGGAAAAAAAAGAAAAATGGGTGAAGAAAAGGAACAGGCGCCGACACCCTCCACCGGCGACACCAACGCTAGCGCCATCTCCCTCCGGCGACAAAGACTGGCCATCGGAGGACTCTCTTTCTCATCTCCCTCTCTCTATCTCTCTCTCTCTCTCTCTCTCTCCATATCTTTCTCATCTCCCACTCTCAATCAATATATATATATATATATATTAGGAATAATTGCTTATAATAATTTCTCCAAATTTCCCGTCTAATTTTCCAGGCAAAAGTTCCTCCAATTTCATTCGTCAAATATGAACCCCTCTTCTCGCTTCTGATTTGTTTCCTTAATGGTTTTCTTGATCAGGAAGCTCATCATCGACTTCCCTCCCTTTCTATTTCCATATCCTTCATTCAAATTTTCTATTTTCTCGTTGGGATTAGGGTTTTTTAGCCAATCTATGAGATTCAAATTCCAATTCGCATCCCAATTCCTCCGATTTTCTTTCGAAAAGTAAAAGAAAAAACAAAAAAAAAACGATTCTTCTACAATGCTATCGTTGTGTTTGAGACACCACACCCTCATCTAAGCTCTACTGTCGCGCGGTGCTTGGATGCAGTGGTGGTGTGGTATGAGAGAAAGAAAGAGAGAATAGAGATTATGAGATACCGAGAGAGAGATTTCGGTGGTTGTCGGAGTTGGGGTCGGCGGCGACGGTAGGGTGATGCTGCGACAAAGGCGGCGAAGGCGAAGTGGGGCCGGTGGCTGACTAGTTGTAGTGATGGTGGAGGCCCACTATATATATATATATAGTGAGAGAGAGAGAGAGTCGGTGGCAGAATGACGGCGATGGGCAACGATGGGGTTGCCGGTGGCGACAACAGGAGTGAACGGCGATGACGACGACAGCCATCGGAGGTGGCAACGAGTGAGAGGCGGTGGGGCGGAGTGCACCACTGCCCTTTCTTCTTTCTCTTTTTTCTTTTTCGAAACCAAATATCTCTCCTGAAGCTTTTGAAGGTTAGATGGTTAAATACGTAAATTTTCAATTTCTGTTAACGGAGTTAGGGCAAAATTACTTACACGGGAGATCAGTGATATTTCATAAAGTACAAGAGATGTTTCTATTTTTGTCAAAAACCTCAGAAGAGGTCAGTGTAATTTACCCTATCTGTTTTGGTTTTTTTTTTTTTTTGTATGGGATTCTAAGAGGTTAGATAATTAGATCAGATACTAAAAAGGATTACATAAATTTGGCTTATCTCCAATGAGAAATGGCCATCTATTTATATTAAAAGAATAAATTTACAAAGGATGGCAAAAGCATAAAAAAAATTTAAAAAAATCAAAGATAATGACAATAAATCAAGGGATCCTAGTTTTCTAATATATATTAATTCCAATAATGAGATGGAGCAACATAAATTTAGTGAACATACTTGCCTCAGCAACTAACATATATGATTCATTCTAGAATCCACATAAACTTTTGTATATTCATAATTACAATTCAATAATTCCATGAGTTCACGTTTGGAGGGAAAAAAATTACCTGTGCCAAACTGTCTGATCAGGCAATTCCAAGCAAGTTTCTATTGTCTGTGCTCTTGAAGATTCTGCTGCAAAATTGTGATCTAACTATGTAGAAAGGTTAGTGGCCTTCCTTCATTATTGACTCTACAAAATGGATGAAAACTGAAAGGTAACTGAACCCAGTCTACAAAATCAAGGGCATCTAGAATCATCTATTTTTAAAATGACGATAAGAGTTCTTCTGCCTTCTTCGACAGTAAGGGTTTTTATTGGGAAGCCCTTGCTTAGGAAGTTCATGCACATCCATGAATCGTATGGTCCGTTGCTTTTTAGCTGTCCAATCAAGAAAGAAAATCATATATTTATCTCAGAAATTCCAATGAGGAGCTAATAACCAAAAATCTCAAGAGCATACAAGGAAACCAATTAAAGCCCCATAGTAGGATTTTACAAACCATTCTCAGCTTGTTGATACCCTTCATGCAGTTTCTTCCTTGTGGCTTCAAGTTTCTCTTCTACGGCAGCTTCATCTGTGAACATAAAATTCTAGCAGAAAAAAGGTAACCTATATGAAATGAACAATAATCAACCTTCAAGCCAGAAACCAAAAGAAGATCATGATCGAAATATTTACCTCATGGCGACCTGCTGATGGCCTCTTTTGGACGATGACCGTATCCGAATTTTGATTAAACTTTCTTTCATCAACGAGCTTTTTCTCCAAATCTAGTTTCGGCAGTCTCCGAGCACCAAATTCATTATTTGGCCACTTAGTAGACTTCACAACAGATTCGGGCTTCATTGTGACACCCATGTCCTTCACACTCATATTAGCATCTTTGGGAAGATGTGATTTCTGCTTGCTCATGTCATGGTTGTCTAATGAATGTTTCTTTCCATTGTCATGATTCTCAATAAATTCTTCATCACTTTTGGGATCTACAATATCCCAACAGTTTTTACAAGTCCCCTTAGCATTGGAAATTAATCAAGTATTACATGAAATTAATAACTAAATAGGAAAGATAAAAATCTTTTATATTTACTCACTTCCATCATCATCCATTCCATCAAAGAACTTCTCATCCGGCCAGTTTCGAAGAACAGAAAAAGCAAGTCACTAAGTTGAAGAACAATGCATTAAAAAAAGTAAATAAAAGTAAACAACAATGAGAACTGCACCTACCTGAGAAAGCTCTATTCGTGCAATCTGACTCGTAAAGAAAGCTCCAACATCCAGCGGAGGTAAAGGGAGACCCAGTCCATCGTCGACAAGTGAAGGATTCACAGAATCGGTGAAATTTTCTGTACCTGCTAATTTATCACCTTATAAAAGGACAGATTGTTAGCCCATAGTAATCAATGGTGAAGTTAAAGGACACCATATTGCAAACAAGTTCGAAGGTTTCATTACCTGCAACCACTGATGTAGCAATCACCCACTCATCCACCATTTTTCTCCAATCACTGTGACAAAAACAAACGCTTTTGTTCATCAGAGAAGTGCCTCATCCATCAAATCTATTTTAGAAACACGTGGGAGAAAATTCCACTTGGGCTTTGAGAATGCTGTGAATCTCATAAGCATATTTTCATCTCCTATCTTTCTTATTTTTCTCCCCACAAAGGACCACATAAGTACATATCCGTGAAAGGAGCAAAAAAACAAAACAAAACAAATCATAGGATCTATTTTGTGATAGAATTTCGCATTTACTGGTGGAGGTCATGACTGACTTGCTCATAATTATGTTTTATGTTTATTAGAATTAAATATTGATTGAGAGTAGATTACAACTAATATTCTTTTCCTTTGTAAAAATATTACAGCATTCACTAGACCTAGTTGACAGTCCCAAGTATTGGGTAGCAGTCCCAGATCTTGATAACACAATATATAATGGCCTTGTTTGTTTTAACTTAAAAAAATTAAGTTGAGCATATTACTTCATTTTCATGTTCCTCATTTATAATGCACGATCATCCAAAGCATATAGATGTCCTAGTTTTCTAATTTTCTTATTTTGCAATTTGGAAGACCAGGAAAAAATGTCTCTAAACATAAATATTTGTATTCAGGATGCTTCGTCAAGTTCTCAAAAATAATTGGGACATTAGATCAAGTTAGGAAACTATGCTCATAAACGAGGAAAGTGTTGTGGATTTCAAGTCAACACTCGACTACATTCAACTCACAAATCACGTTGGTGAAGAACACAATCAAGCTACAAATGAACACAAAACTAAAACAAGAACAGAAAAACAATCAATGATGTACACACGAGTTTTTATGTGGTTCGGAAATAGTGCTTACGTCAACGGGCTCACACTTTCACTATTGATCTAAGGATTACAAAATGAATAATAATCTTGACGTGTCTCTCAAGATAAAATATAACATTTTGCCCTTTTCATAAAGGCCCTTAGGTTAAAACATAATTCTAGCCGCCGCACAGCAAAAATTGTTCCACGATGGTCCGTTCTAGCTGTCACTAGCCCGAGACTACCTCCGTATAAGCCCACTTGCTCGGGCCCCTGGTCGCTCGAGCTGTCACTAGTCCGAGACCAACTGCGTGCAAGCCTGCTCGAGCGAACTCCTGTCCGCTCGAGCGGTCACTAGACAGAGAGGTTTTTCTTCACTCTCAACAATTATCCTACTTGAAGTAAAACTACTCCAAGTTTTCTGCAATCCAGAAATGCCCGTGTGAGCCAACCCTTTGTCTTCTAAGCCCGAAGACTAACAGAAGCTGAACTGTCCCTCAGCTTCTCCACTGTCACAACCTTTGTGAACATGTCTGCAAGATTTTCGTTCATATGAATCTTCTCCAGATTGAATTGCCCCTCTTCTAGTTGATACCAAATAAAGTGATACTTTATATCAATATGCTTGGTCTTTGAATAAAATTCCGAGTTCTTTGCCAAGTGTATAGCACTTTGACTGTTGCTATATTACTAACACTTGTCCTGACCTCTTCTTAATTTTTTCAAGAAACCCTTTAGTCAAATCAGTTCTTTACATGCTTTAGTGGCTGCGACATATTCTGCCTTGGTGGTAGAGATTGTCACTACCTTTTGCAATCTAGAAACCCAGCTTACCGCTGCACTACCCAAGGTAAACACATACCCTATTGTACTTTTCCTGCTGTCGATGTCCCTAATTAGGTCTGAATCCACGAACCTTTTCAGCTGAATCCCTGAGCTCTCGTAACATAAAGCATATCTCGTGGTACCCCTGAGATACCTCATAATCCACTTAACTACTTTCAGTGCTCCTTGCCCAGATTTGACATGAACCTGCTCACAACTCCCATTGCATAGGTGATATCTGGCCTCGTGCAAGTCATGGCATGCATCAAGCTACCCACGGCTGACGCATATGGTACCTTTTCCATGTAGATCCTTTCTTCGTCTGTGACAGCTCCCTGTTCCTTTGAAAGTCTGAAGTGACTTCCCAAAGGTGTGTTAACGGGCTTTGCACCTTCCATGTTGAAACGCTGCATGACCTTTTCAACATACTTCAACTGTGTAAGTTTTAACTTCCAACTCTTTCTATTCCTGCTGATCCTCATCCTAAGTATCTGTTTGCCTTCTCCCAAATCCTTCATAGCAAATTCCTAGGACAACTGTACCTTAAGATTTATAATCTCATCCATGCTGGATCCTGCAATTAGTATGTCATCTACGTACAGTAGGAGAATCACATACGAGTTAACAAACCTCTTGATGTAGTAGCAATGGTCACCATGGCATCTGCTGAACCCTGTATCTGCCATAATGCTGTCAAACCGATTATACCATTACTTGGGTGCTTGTTTCAACCCATACAAGCTTTTCTTCAGCCTGCACAACATGTCCTCATTCCCTTTAACCGAGTACCCCTGTGGCTGTCGCATGTAGATCTCTTCCTCCAGGTCACCGTGGAGAAACATTGTCTTGACATCTAGCTGCTTCAAACGCAAGTCTTTTGTAGCCACTATACTCAAAACTGTCCCGATGGTGGATATTTTTACAACTGGTGAAAATATCTCCATGTAGTCAATTCCCGGCTTCTGCTGAAAACCCTTGACCACCAGCCTCGCCTTATACTGCTTGCTCCCATCAGCTTCTTCTTTCAGCCTGTAGACCCACCTATTCTGCAATGCTGATTTACCCTTGGGCAACTGAACTAGATCTCAAGTCTTGTTAGATGACAGAGATTGTATCTCTTTATCCATTGCACGCTCCCACTCGCCCTTTTCCTCTATCTGCAAAGCCTCTTCAAAGTATTCCGGCTCTCCACTGTCTGTCAACAGCAAATAAATGCAATGAGGGTGAATATCTGACTGTAGATCTGCTTACTCTAGTAAACCTCATGATTATGGAAGTCTGTGCTCTGGCTGTGGAGTTGGCTGTCTGTTCACATCCCGGGGTTCCAAGACTTTGCTAAACGATCCCTCAAACTCAGTATAGTCTGACTCGTCTGCTGTCTCATCTTTCTGATCATGTCTGTTTTTATGCAAAACTGACTCATTAAAAACCACATCTACACTCCTCACAATTTTTCTACTTTCTGGATCCCACAACCTATAGCCGTAGCTATCTGTATCGTAGCAAACAAATATACATTTCCAAGACTTGGGGTCTAACTTGCCCCTGTTTTTTGACTCAACATGTACATAGGCTATGCAACCAAAATTGTGTAAATGGAAAATCTTTACCTCTTTCCTGGTCCAAGCTTCTTCAGGTAATTCACAATTCAGTGCAACTGAAGGACCCCTATTAGTCAAGAACGCTGATGTACTCACTGTGTCTATCCAGAACTGCTTTGGCAACCTGACAAGTAACCTCATACTCTGGGCAAGCTCCATGATCGTCCTGTTCATGTGTTCTGCCACTTCGTTCTGTCTCGACTTCATCGGAACAATTTTTAGTCTCCTGATCCCGTTAGCTGCATAATAATCTTTAAATTCCCTACTGCAGTACTCGCCACGGTTATCAGACTTTAGATACTTTAATTTCAGACCTGTCTCATTTTCAACAGATGCTTTCCAGTTCTTGAAAATACCAAACACGTCTGATTTATTCTTACAAAAGTAAACCCATAACTTTTTGGTAGCATCGTCAATGAAAGTTACAATATACCTCGAGCCACCGACATAGGGTACCTGAATAGGTCCACATACGTCTGTATGCACCAGCTCCAATCTGTCTGACTTTGGAGTCTTTGCCTGTTTTCTAAAGCTGACCTTTTTCTATTTCTCGAAGACGCAATCTTCACAGAATTCCAGGTCCACTGACTCAATACCCGGTAGCTTCCTTTTTTGTGCCAAAACTCTCATCCCTTTTTCACTCATGTGACCGAGATGCCTGTGCTACGTGCTGGTGTCTCCTTTTGATGCTGCCAATGTTATGCTGTTAAAAGAACCCGAGGATACACACAGTGTACCCTCTTTTTTTCCTCTGGCCAAAATCAATGACCCTTCACTCATCTTCCAGGAATCTCCCCCGAATGTCGTCACGATTCCAGATTTGGCAACTGTCTCACTGAAATCAAGTTCCTTGTTAGGTTAGGCACGTGTCTAACGTCCTTTCGCTTCAGTACTGTACCGTTGGCCTATGTGATCTGTACTTCACCCTCCCCAACTATACTGCAAGTCTCGTTGTCTCCCAGATATACTTTTCCAAAATTTTTCTTCACATACCCGTGAAATATATCCATGCGGGGAGTGGCATGGAATGACGCTCCAAAGTCAACAATTCATGAATCGGTTCTACAATCTAATGCACAAATCAAAGCATTTGTATTTTCCTCATCAGAACTATTAACAGTAGCCTTACCACCTTGATTCGTGTCATCGTACTTTTTCCTCGGAACTTTGCAATCCTTTTTTAGATGGCCTTTGTGTCCAGAGTTCCAACATCCAACCGACTTCTCCCGAGTCTGCAATTTGCCCCGTGATTTGGATATGTGGTTTGCCCAGCCCTTTTGATTCTTCCTATATGTCTTTTTTCCTCTACCTTCAACGTTCAATGCTGACCCCAATATTGATCCTTCACCCACTGTTCTGTGGCGTGATTCCTCTCCAAAGATGAAACCGACAACCTCTCTAACTTCGACTTAGATGAAGAGTTGTTGACTACGACAACCAAGCCGCTTCAGCTTTCTGGTAAATTGGATAGGAGAGCTAAGGCTCTGACCTCATCATCAAAGTTGATCCTAACTAACTCCAACTAGTTTACGATGGAGTTAAACTCGTTGAGATGCTCCGTTATAATGGCATCGTCCACCATCCTCAGATTGAATAGCCTCTTCATCAGGTATAGCTTATTTGATGCAGAGGGTTGATCATACATCTTTTCCAATGCCGCCAATAATCTTGTCGTTGTCTTCTCTTTTGCGATATTAGAGATCACCGACGGTGCGAGACTCAGTCGCACGGTTCCCAAAGCCTTTTGATCCAATATCTCCCACTCGGTCTGTGTCATCTTCTTTGGTTTCTCCCCAATCAAAGGTTCAAGCAGATCCTTTTAATACAAAACATTCTCGATTTGCATCCTCCAAACGGTGAAGTTCGAACCGTTGAACTTCTCGATCTTGATCTTCCTGCCGTTTGCTATGTCGTGATCTTTAACCTCCGAACCTTGCTCTGATACCAGTCGTTGTGGATTTCAAGTCAAGACTCGACTAAATCTAACCCACAAGTCACGTTGGTGAAGAACACAATCAAGCCACAAACGAACATAAAACTAGCGAGAACAAAAAAACAACCAACGATGCACACACGAGTTTTTACATGGTTTGGCAATGGTGCCTACGTCCACGGGCTCACACTTTCACTATTGATCTGAGTATTACAAAAGAAATAATAATCTTGACGTTTCTCTCTAGCTAAAACATAGCATTCCACCCTAGTCGCCGCACAGCAAAAATTGTTTCGCGACGGTTCGCTCAAGCGGACCCCTACTTGCTCGAGCGGTCACTAGCCCGTGACCACCTCCGTACAAGCCTTCTCGCTCAGGCCCCTGATCGCTCGAGCTATCACTAGCCCGAGACCAACTACGTGCAAGCGAGACAGAGAGGTTTTTCTTCACTCTCAACAGAAAGTTGGAAAGGTACAAGTGACGGAGCCTTTTTTTTATATCGGAAAGTGACGGAGTCTTGTCTGGCATGAAAACTGCATATACAGTTAAGGTCCCAGGGCTCGCAGTAACATGTTATTTGACCATTGCACCATTAGTGAGATGAAAACATCATACATGATAGCAACGCAAAAGAAACATTGTCAAAGTCAGTATTGTTAAAGCAAAAAGGGTTGGTTGTCAATAGGACAATTGTATTGACGATAGTAGAGTAGAAAACAAGCAAAAAGGAGCTGTATTAGAATGTACAAGCATGGCTTGGTGGATTTGGATTATGCTTGAGGTTCACCCAAGCTTAACTAATCCAAGCTTGTCTTGCTAAGGAATTCAATTATTGGGATTAATTAGCTACAGATGAAGGATTGTCGTAAGATACGACAGAAAAGAAATGACAAATTTGGGATCAAATTTTTACGTGATTCAAATTGCACTGGTGATTTACACCTAATTAACGTTTCTACATATACAAGAGTTTCCTCATACCTCACACCAAAGTGAGAAACTATCCCACGAAACCTATACTGAATGACGAGAATATCCCTGTTCTGTAGTGCCATGAAGGGCTTGGTTTCGGTTCATTTTAACAGCAGGACTGCAAGACTAACTAATGCATTTAGGCATACTGTGAGATTGTGCCTTGCAAGTAATGAAAAATATTATCCATCGTGAAGAGTTCATCCAAATTTGTATTTCAAGTACCAAGGTGAAGTTTGAATGACAAACTCAGCAGATTCTATGCGACTGTCTTAAGAGAAACACTAAAGATATAACACTGTCCAAAATTGAAAGAAAAAATAAGGTTTGTCAATAGCAAGAATGATTACGGTAGAATCCGAAACAAAGAAACCAAATTAGAACTGACTGCACAATTGCAGGTTCTTGAATCTGTGATGCTCAAAGCTAAAGCTTGTGGCAAGGTTTAATTTTGTTTAAGCATAATTCCAAAAACTCTAATTAAGTTCAAGTTTATTCCAAGTGATCACCCAGTTTGTTAAATTATACATTCCATCATTCATTACCATATACGAACATAGATCTCTAAAACTATATCGCACAAATTTGGCATTCGGCTTTTCAATGTACTCCAGGAACTTACTCAAGTTTCATCAGAGCTTATTAAAT
Organism: Heliamphora exappendiculata; assembly: GCA_034768845.1. Classification (NCBI taxonomy): domain Eukaryota; kingdom Viridiplantae; phylum Streptophyta; class Magnoliopsida; order Ericales; family Sarraceniaceae; genus Heliamphora; species Heliamphora exappendiculata. The sequence continues at coordinate 7,085 of JAOTRH010016634.1, read as the reverse complement.
TTATTTGGCATTATTGGTCAAAATTAAGCATAGATAATCATCTTTAGTGAGTTTCACAAGGGACAACGGAACAACATGTGCATGGCACCGAAGTGAAACTTTTCTCACCTAACGAAGACAAGCCATACCTTTCCAAGCTTGTCGTGGTAAGCAACCAAACTCGGAACTTAAGCGTGAGCTGTCAAGTTTTGTCGCCTATCGAAGACAAGCCATACCTTTCCCAGCTTGTCGTGGTAAGCGTGAGCTGTCAAGTTTTGTCGGTGAACAAGAAGGAGTCACACCTAACTAATTAGTTAAAGTTTTTATTACCAATAGGATATCAATCCACCAAGAAAGAAAACAACTTACTTCCGATGAGAGCATCTTACGGCATTAACTGAATCATTTTTGCATAAAAGTTCAAACCTTTTTCTTCTCTCTTCTCTCAAGATGGAAATTCTACATTACTGTCTAATTCATTTATATTCATATCTGCGCTAACCTAGGAGAAATCAAACAAACAAACAAACAGAATGCACCTAAAATTTCTTCACTTAATAAAAAACTAACAGAAGACAGTATTTTTGTTTTTTAGAGGCATACATTCCGTGACGTATCACAAGTCAAACAAACAGCATGCACCTATTTTTTCTTCACATAATGGAAGTGGACTCCTTATCGTTACACTAAATAGCATATCCTTCAGCATGCTTGAGAAGAGTCAAGCTATTTAGCTATTCATTGAGGCAATCTATTTTTCCACTGTCGTAAACCATAAAAGGAATTAAGTTTTACATAAATCACACATGAAGTAAAACGTTACAGATTTCAAGTTTTAGTACATCGCCCTAAACATACACATAAAATTTTTTTTTTAAAACCCGCATATACCTAACAGAACAGTCGGTGTCAATAAAAGTAAATTTGAAAATGAAACAGCATTACAACCAAATGGATTCTATTCAAAGAGGAAGCAAACAGGAAGGAGAATACGAAGTGTCGTTAGCCTTAGGGCAGTGATCCATACTTAATGAGCGTCCACGCTAGCTGACAAATCCGCTTTGACCCGTGCTTACGAAGAGGATTCACTACTTTTCCAATCTCTGTTGCCTGAGGAGGAAAATATCAATAAAAATGGAACGATTTCCACGTGGAAGATAGATGTGACCAGCATAATAATAAGTTCAGATAATTAATGATGTTCGTTAAATTGCAACGTGATGTTGAACAATCAGAAATGGTGCATATTAAGTATGAAACTAAAGTAAAAATAAATTGAATAGAACATAATTTCTATATAAAGCACATTTGATCGTTTTCATTTTCACGAAATGAATAAGAGTAGCACCGAAGATTCAAATTTGCTTCTACGATTGTACTCGGGTCAAATAGACAAATCAGAACCCAAAGCTTCTATCTATGCATACATGCATACACATACAAATCAACAGTAATGTCAATCAATTGATTCACTTCCAACCTTTAGAATATTAACTGACACAGCCATCAGTTGAAGCTTCCTCAAGGACTCGAACAATATGGTATTGGACTGTTTCAACATCAGCCAAAGCACAACCAGTCAAAGCATTCGAACCGAAGAAAACTGATAAATAAGCATCCCAAATCTACAATGACATGATATCTAGATGAATAATTGAGACAAACCTGATGTTCACTATTGTCAAGAACTTCCTTAATTCTAAGCACCTCACTGATAGTAAGATTCTCTTCATCGATCTCATCAGTCAATGCCTCGGCTTCGAGGTCACTGAATATGCTAACTGGGTTCATGAACAAATCTACTTTCTCATTTTTACTAAAATCAACCTTTGTTTCCAAATTACCACCAACCTCTAATTTACTAACATTGCCATTTAACCTATTCTTTAAACCTCTATCCTCCAATCCACCACCATTGCCATCAACCCTATTCTTACAACCTCTCTCATTCAATTTATGGCCATTTCTATGTAACCTATTGTTGGAACCAGAATCCTTGTTTTGAACACCAGAACCACCAGCATTGCCCTTTTTAGGCACCACCAACTCGGCGGGATTGCCCCAGGAAAAGCCAGACGATTCGCAAGAGTATAGTTTCTCGGCAATTCGACCCCTATAGAGCTTAAGCTCATCTGGGCAATCCAAAGCTGCCACCATAACTGCATTTTCAATGACCTGAATTATACTCGACTTGGCACCCCTGAAGTAGTTTCTCCAGTACTCAAGCTCGCCGGAATCCATGGCTACGGCATGAAAAAAAAAAGTGCCGGCGATTGAATTCCGGCTTAGCTGATTTGCAAAATCACAAACCTATCAAGAAAAGCGAAAATTTCAGTAAGAACACCTTCGAATGAAAGAAAAAAAAATGAAATTCGATCAACAGACATCAATGGGCAATGAGTGTTTCATCTAGTATAATTGAAAACCCATAATTTTAATCAGATATTTTCCAGGTTTTGAAACAAGAAACGCTAATGAACACTGGAAAATTCGTCTTCTTCTTCTTCTTTTTTTGTTTTTTGTTTTTCAGGGAACCTGAAGGTTTTGATTAAGCTTCTCAAAGCTCAATCAAAAAACGTCAGTGAGCACTGGAAATTCTTTCATGTAACGCAACACAACTCGGAGGCTTTTCGAGACAAAACATCAATGGGCTTTCAGATTTTGGCGATTTAAATCTCAAAACTTTCTGGGTTTGATCAAATTTTCAGAGTTCTCAGCGAAGAAAATTGCAGAATGGGTTAGAGAACCTTCGCATGAAAATTAAAGTCCAGAACGGTTACGAATTGGTTTTACTGACCCAAAATTCAGGTGTCGACAGTACCACTTTTTGTCGTTCATTCCGCTTGAAGTACAAAAAAGGGACGTGGCTGCCCAGATTTTCATCTGAGAAAACCACACACAGTTTTGGACAGAGGGAAAGAGGAGAGAGAGAGGCATTAATAAAGGAAAATAGATTCCCTGTTTAAATTTATGAATGTGGGCAAAAAACTAGTGTCTTCTCTTAGGGCTCGTTTGTCGACTGATTTTAAATTTGCTTAAACTCAGATTTTTTGCTTTTTTGGTTAAAGTTTTAAAAAGTAAAAAGTCCAGTTTTTCGTCTCAAAAATTTTCTAGCCTTTTCTTTTTACATAAATTCTTTTAAAAATTTCATAATTTTTACTATACAAATTTAGTTTTATAAAAATTATATTTTTAAAATTTACTCGTTAAAATTTATCAAATAAAATCCATATTAAATATAAAATTATTTAAAAATAAATTTTAAAAAATTATTATAATTTTAAAATTTTTTTTATTTTTGATTTAAAGTCACTTTAAGCCTTTAGCTTAAAATCACTCAATTGGTCTTCCAAATGAATTTATAGCTTTTTGGGCTTGAAGCAAAAAAAAATTGACTTAAAAATCAAATTTCCAAACGAGGCCTAATTGAATTGGAGAGATTATGTTTGATTAATTATGAATTCAAAATGGATTCACCTTGATTATTTAAGTAGTTTATTTTGTTGTTTTTAGTCTGTAAATTATTTATACCAAAAAAAAATGTATCATATATTGTTAGGTATCTGAAAAATTATATTTGTTTTAAAAGAAATAACCCTGTTTGATTTACATATAGTTAATTATTAATTTTTTTAACACAAATATAATTTGTTAATATATTTAAAAATATTTAATTAATTAAAATTTTTACATAAATAATTTACATATTGAGAACAATTTGTCAAAATAAATTCATTTTAAACTTAAAATTAACCGATCCGTAATGATCCATCTCGATTAAGAATTAGAGAGAACCTGGACAAAAAAAAGGTTAAAGAAGGATATAGCAGTGAGAAATCCAGAATTATCAAAGAAAATTTTGAAGAGCTTTAGATCTTGTTTGGCAATTGATTTTAAGTTAATTTTTTGGACTTAAATTTATTTTAAGTTAAAAAGAAAAAAAAATTTTCATTTGGTTGGGATGTAGATGACTTTTAAGCCAAAGATTTAAAATAGTTTTAAGCCAAAAGATAAAAAAATTTACTTAAAGTTATTATAATTTTTGAAATTTATTTTTAGATAATTTTATATCCAACATAGGTCTTGTTTGATAGATTTTGACAAGTAAATTTTAAAAGTATATTTAAAAAAAAATAATTTTGTATAATAAAAATAATAATATTTTTATAAAATATTAAAAATTTATGTAAAAAGCAAAATGACTAATAGCCTTTTAGTAAGAAAACAAAGTTTTTTTTTTAACTTTTTGAGCTTTTAAGTAAAAAGATAAAAATCAACTTTAAATCGACTTTAGACTAGGGGTGCACAAGAGATTTGAATAAATTTTAAAATTAAACTAATTCGACCTCTATAAACAGAATTGGTTCAGTTTTTATAAGTAATTAGTTTGGTCTTACGTCTAAAAAAAAAAAAACCGATAATATAAGTTCGGTTCCTGAATTAATTTGGGATTAACTCGAACTAACACAATTTTTATTAGTTTGATTTGATTTGGTTTAATTCTATAACATGATTAGATTAATTCTAAATATAAATGATTAGAATTAATAAAAATTAATTTAATATTAAATTTAATATAAAATCGAACTAAACCAATACACATGCATCATTTGCCATAAGGCTTAATATTACTCTCATTACTTTCCTTGGCCGTGTACATGTTATCCATGTGCAAGGAGAACTGTAAGAAAAAATGAATCAGATCCAACAATTTTGAATGGTTTTAATATGAGTTGGCTTTAATATGGTTTGAAAAGAAGAAAATTAAATTTTCGCATGAAAGAGACTGATTTAATATATATTAGCGATAGTCACAAATATGCGTGTGCAAGTGTATATTTTAAAAATAAAATATATTTTTTAAAATTAAATAGTAAATAATTTAATTTTTAAATTAAAAGTAATTATAATTTTAAAATCAAGTAATAAAAAAAATTAATGGGTAATTTGGAGAAAACAAAAAATAACTAAAGATTTTTTTAGTAATCATATAAGTGCTCTTCCTTGTATATTAGTATAGATACAAACTATTAAGTTGCTAAGTGCATCTTGATTCTTTTAAACAGTTCAAAGGATAATTTAGGTGTTTGGCGTTCTTAAAATTAATAAGTTATAGATCATATATTATAGTAAAAGTTATGATTATTTAGTAAAAATATTAATTTATAGTTAAAATAAAAAAATAATTATAAATTATAATAAAAATTGTACGCGTTTAAAAAAAATTATAACTTATTACTAAAATTAATTATAAAAAAATTAAAAACTAACCCAAATTTTTTTTGCCAAACACCCCAATTAATATCACTTTTTGTCGTTCATATTCCACGAAGCATGAAAAATGGGACGTGGCTTCCCAGATTTTCACCTGAGAAAACTACACCCAGTTTTGGGGAGAGAGAGAGAGAGATTAATAAAGGAAAATAGATTTTCAGTTTAAATTTACAGAAAATTGGTAAAAAGTTTACTTTGTAGGCCGTTTACTATTTTTCATCAAGGATAAAAAAATTTAACGAGTAAGGTGTATTTTTATAAAAGTTTTAACACGCAAAGTATTTTTAGGACAAAAATATCTTAGAACAAATAAATTTATCTATACTTTTTAAAAATATTTATAAAGAGCACAAATAAATTTATCTGTCTTTTATTAAAAGCACGTGTAAAGAAACACAGATAAATTTATCTATTTTATTAAAAGCACGTATAAAGAATACAGATAAATTTATTTGTTAGCATTATCTATATTAATATATAAACAGATAAATTTATCTGTTTTGTTATATAAATTTATCTGTTTTGTTATACAAAACATATAAATTTATCTTCTTGCAAAGTATTTTCAAAAGAAATCACATAATTAGATTTTGAGCGTTAAAATTTTTGTTGATGGACTAACACTTATATTTTTGGAATTTTTGATCAAAATCTCCTTAAATTTATGAATGTGGGCAAAAAAGGTAAAAGAAGGGTATAGTTGAGAGAAAACCAGAAGAATTAAATAGAAAAATCCACAGAATTATCAAAGATATTTTAAGAGCTTTAATATTACCAACATTACTTTCCTGGCCAGTTTGTTAAATCTCATTTTGCTTTTGGATGGTTTCTAATATGGCTTGAAAAGAAGAAAAACTAATATTTGGTATGAAGTCAACCGGTTCAACATATATACGAGCAACTGAATCGCTGACCATATCTTGATTCTTTTGAACGGTTTGCTTGTTAGTTTATTTGATAATTACTACTATTGGCATACGAATGCATGTGTTAGTGTGAATTTAAGAATTAAAGTGATTGCAAAAAAAAAAAAAAAGTGGAATGGTTAAAATTTTAAATTAAATAATGGAGGAAAATTTTAATGTGTAACACCAAATGAAGATATTTTTTGTACTAAAAAATAAATGAGGGTATTTTTAGTAGGAAAATTTAAGAATTAGCCCTTTTTTTGGATATCATAAGAGGATTAGTTTCAATACTTTTTTTAATAGATTTAGTCCTATTAGTTTTAAAATTATATTATTATGTCTAATATACCTTTATTAAAGATATTATCTCCCTTAATTTGGATTGCCGAATAATTAATAATAAAAAATTAAGATGCAATCTTTTCCTGATTTGTTGTGGTCTTTGGGTTGATCTTATGGCCAAAATTTGTTAAAATGATTATGAAGGAATTTGTGAAATAACCGCAGATTATTATGGGTTTTGAATTTTTAGAAAGTCATGGGTTGTGAATTTTTTACTTTGATTCCCACAAATTTTTCAAAACTTTTGCACCCCACAAATCTGCAATAAAAACGGTATGTAATGGGTTTCTTAACAGTTGCGACTGCTTGTCTCACAAATCATTGGTTTTCTATCGCTGTTTACTGAAGCTAATTCAAGCTATCGAAGGTGGTTGAGGTTTAGTCGAATAAGAAAGTTTTTTTAATATTTATTGTGTGTTAAGTTTGATTTATAAAAGCAAACACATCCAATTCAGAGCAATATATAAAGCAGAGCTCTCTCTCTCTCTCTCTCTGTTCAACGAAAATCGAATGGGTCTATTAATAGCAAAACTGAAACTGTGCATATGTCTAGCATTGGGAGAGATGAAAATAGTTTACTAA
>JAOTRH010016623.1:0-22558 GCA_034768845.1 Heliamphora exappendiculata | reverse complement strand
CAAATATAAATATGAAATCACGAATGCAAAAACATCTCAAATGTTTCTCATTAATATGCTAGGGATCAAGAATAAAAAACCTAAAAAGCATGGCTTTTCATTATACATTCCTAACATTAGGGGCAACATGTCTCGAGTAGCAACTGTGCCAATTTATTTGCAGTGAAGGGCAGGGTCGATAGAACTCATGGGCATCTTTGAAGAGAGTGGGCTAGAAGAAATCGGACTGGAGGACTTTGGCTGCTGTCTTCTTGCCACTAAAATTTCCTTCACATGCAAGAGAGTGACAAAAGGGTAAAATACTGGCTACCTCGGATCTGAAGATACATCTACGAATTACCTAGTTAGAGTAGTACTTGAAAAGTTTTGGGTCTTCCAAAAAATTGTATTTAACTTGGAAGCAGAATCGTTCCTTATCCATTTTGGACCATTAAGTGGGGATGCAGCCTATTGCAAGATAGTTGACAATGTCGGCATACCATGGAAGCTGGGTGCCGTTGACTGCCAAGAGTTGCTCGTCTGGAAATAAGTCGCGTAAAGGAGTGAAGTCACTTGATGGGGCTACTATCAGGCAAGAGAGGTGGTTAGCTACGAAAATCTCGGTTCCCTTTTTGTCTCGAATCTCTAGGTCGAATTCTTGTAGGAGAAGAATCCAGCGGATGAGTGGGGGCTTGGTGCTCTTTTTGGATAGCAGGTGTTAGAGGGCAGCATGGTCTGTGTAGATAATGACTTTCGAGCCTAAGAGGTCGGACCTAAACTTGTCAAAAGCGAGGACCACAACCAATAATTCCTTCTCAGTGGTGGTATAATTCAATTATGCATCGATGATGGTCTTATTGGCATAGTAGATAGCATGAGGAATGCAATTGACATGATGACCAAAAATTGCTCATACGACATAATCAACGCATCACTTATGATCTCAAAAGTAAGTGACCAATCGAGTGACTACATAATGGGTGCCGTAGAAAGAGCGTCTCGGAGCTACTCAAAGGCTTGAAGGCAGGATTCGTCAAAGATGAAAGGTGCATCCTTTGTAAGAAGGTCACATAACAGTTTGAAGATTTTAGAGAAGTCCTTGATGAACCTACGGTAGAACCTGACATGCCCTAGGAATGAACGAACCTGATATGCCCTAGGAATGAACGTACCTGACATGCCCTACGGTCGACTTTGGCTTTGTCAACTTCGATCCCCCTTTTTGACACGATGTGCCCCAACACAATTCCATGTTGAACCATGAAATGACTCTTTTCCCAAATGAGCACAAGATTTGTCTCCATACATTGTTTGAGTATTTTTGTTAAATTTTGGAGACAATCTTTGAACGAGTACCCAAAAATTGAGAAGTCATCCATGAAGACTTCTAAGAATTTCTTGACCATGTTAGAGAAAATAGCCATCATGCACCTTTAAAAAGTTGCTAGTGCATTGCACAGTCCAAAAGGCATGTGCCGATAGATGAAGGTGCCAAATGGGCAGGTGAAGGTCGTCTTCTCCTTGTCCTTGGGGTAGATGGGTACCTGGTTATACCCGGAGTAACCATCTAAGTAAAAAAAGCTTTGACCCGCTAGATGATCTAAGATCTGGTCAATGAAGGCAGCGGGAAGTGGTCTTTCCTAGTGGCGGTGTTCAACTTTTGATAGTCAATGTGCACTCGCTAGCTAGTCGTGGTGCAAGTGGGTATCAACTCTCCCTTGTCATTTTGCACGACGGCGAGCTTGGATTTCATAGGAACAACTTGGATTGGGCTCACCTACTTACTGTCAAAGATGGGGTAAATGATACCTGCGTCGATCAATTTTACAACTTGTTGAGTCACTGCTGCATTTCTCATATTAATTTTGCATCATCTTCGTAGTGGATACGATGCATGCAGATAGAGGGGTCAATTCCTTTCAAATCGGTGACTGACCACCCTATGGCTCCTCTATGGCTTTTCAAAACCTCTATAAGTTGACACTCTTTGTCGGGGGGTCAAATTAGAGGCAATGATGGTGGGTAAGGTGCTATTAGGCCCTAAGAATACATACTTGAGCAAAGTCGGGAGTGGTTTTAGCTCAAGGTCTAGTGAGGAATCTAAAGAGGGCATAGTAGGGATGGAGGATAGAGGTGGCAGGGGCTCAAATCGAGACCTCTACGATGGAGTGTTAAGATAGCTAGCGGACATAAGTAGGGAATTAACCTCACTAATGGATTGCTCGACATCGAAGGTGTCGGCTCAATAGTGTGCCAAACATGTCTCTAAAGGGTCATCACCAAATATGAAGGGTAATGCTGATTCGGTGGCTTCTTTGATTATGTCGACTGTGAAATAGTCGGAATGACGCAGGGGTTGCTGAGAAGCATGAAAGATGTTCAAGCGTACTTTCATATTTTTGAAAGAGACATCCATCACCCTTGTTTGATAACTAATGCATGCGTTGGATGTGGCCAATAAATGTCTACTAAGGATGACGGGTGTTTGTCGTATAAGTTGTGGGTTGAGCTCGCTGTCGAGGATGGTGAAGTTAATAGGGAAAAGGAACTTGTCAACTTTGATAAGTATGACCTTAATCATTTTGAGAGGTACGTTAGCGGATTGGTCGGCTAGCTGAAGCGTGATCGGTGTCGATTTAAGCTTGCTTAACCCAAATTGCTCATATGCAGAGTAGGAGAGGAGATTGACACTAGCTCCTAGGTCGAGAAAGGCCCGATTAATCGAGTGATCACTAATTACACATGATATGGTAGGATTTCCTAGGTTTTTAAGTTTGAGGATGGTGTCGTGTCCTATGACAGCACTAACCTGCTCGATGAGGACTTTCTTCGAGATGTTTGTCCTAGACTTATGCTTTTGGGTACAGAGGTCCTTTAGGAATTTTGCATATAAAGGGACCTGCTTTATGGCATCAAGGAGTGGCAGGTTGATTTTTACTTGGTTAAAAAGATCGAGCATGTCATCGATTGCGGCTCTCTTTTTATCGAAGGGTGGTAGCCTATAGAGGCACATGGGAAATGGAGCTTGAGGTTCGGAAGGAGAGGGGACAGGAGCCATCAGTGGCTCATGAGAGGTTGAAAAAGGAGGTGTTGCGTCTGCCCGTGCTGACTATGTGTAAGATGAGGAAGGAGGGTCAGTCTTGGAGCCATTAGACGACTGTGGGTCATGAAGGACTATTGGTGGTCGAGGCTTCTCAGGACGAGTCTCAAGCTCTCGTTCATTCCTTAAGGTAATAACTACTTGTGCCTGCTCGTGGAAACCACGACTGTGAGTTGGCTGACTTTCTACGGCAAAATGACCCATATGATTAGCTACTGGCTGACTAGGGAGTTTGCCGTCTTCACTACGGCTCATGGCAACGGCTAGTTGGCCTACTTATGTCTCTAGCTTAGCAATAGACTGAGAATGAAATCTCAAAAGTTGGGTCCCCATATCCAGTTCTTATAAGACTTTCAAAACCTTGTCCTCGAACGTGGTGTTCCAAGGAGGCAGCGGAGGTGCAGTTTGATGGATAGGAGGTGGGTAGGCTGGCTGATTGTACCCTAGGGAAAAGGCTGGTCTTGGTGGTGGTGTGTGGTGTCGGGATTTTTGGGATTTTGAAAGTGATAAAAAATATGGGATTCAAAAGATGTTTGAAAATTTTTTTAACACCTTAAAAACTAAAATTTGAAAGTTCCTTTTTATTGAAAATGGAGTCGCCACTTGATTTTTGAGAAAATTCAAGAAAAACAAAAATGGCTACTCATCTTGAAAACGTTAACTAGAGAAAGATGGTTTAAGGGTTAAGGTACGAATCGGGGAAGGTGTTAGGCACCCCATTCACCCAACCGTAAGGTTGGCTTTAATAATCATCATAGGTTCTTTAATAGAATTTTTTAAATACATGCAAATAAAGAAAGTGAAGGAAAAGAGAAAACATCTAAAATTAAATAATAAAAATACATAATATATGTATATAGAACGCCAAATAAAATAAGTAAACAAATAAAGTCCTAAGTCCTACGGCATGCGTTTTCTAACTAAAGGATACATGAAATATATCCGTATGCAATTTTATCAAAATAAACTTACTATCACGATTTGCATAAAAAAAAACAAAAAAAAGCTAAAAAATGCTAAAATTACCTAAATATGATTTTCTATAAAATAAGTTAAGCGATTCTAAACACAATTTTAAAGAAATTAACCAAAACATGCATATCATCAAAACTTACTAGGTTAATCATTATCAAGATGAATTTTTAATAAAGGAAATGAGAAAGGTGAAATAAAAGATGCATAAAATTAATCCTGTAAAAGTTTGCAAAAGAAACTTATACTAATATGAAAAGAAGTTAGAAAAATGCTATACTAACAAAAGAAAATCTAATAATTTACATTTTAAAAGAGACAACAATAAAAGTAAACAAAAGAGAAGAAAATAAAATCTAGCTTAAAAAACTTTTTATGATTTTTTTTTGAATTCAATAACATGAAAGGAAAATAATGCTAACATTAAAAAGAAAAAAAGGACAAAAAAAAATAAAGCTAATAATAAAAAGGCAAGAAAAGAAAAGAATATACTAGAAAGGAAAATTTCATTAATATAAAGAAAAGGAAAGAAAAAGAAAATAAATGCTACAAAGGGAACATTAAATTAATGCTAGAGAATAAACTTTAAGCTAATATTAAAAAGAAAGAAAATAAAATAAAAAAGAACATTAACATTAAAGGGAAGGAAAAAGAAATGGAGCATTAAAAGTAAAGTTACATTACAAGAAAAAGAAAAGAAAAAACATATTGGCATTAAACTAATATTAAAAGAAAAAAAAATACTAGCAAAGGAAACATTAAATTAAGATTAAAAGAAAAATTAGTATTAAATGGGTACAATATTAGAATTACAATCATTTTTATGTAAGTGCTTGTATTATAACAATAACGACATTGTTTTAGTCGTATTGTCAAATTATGTTAGCACTAATTGATGGATTAATAACATAATGCAAGTAAGCAAATAACTAAAGTAAGTAAGCTAAATAAGCTAAAGATTGAATTCAAATAAAGCAACTATAAGAAATACAAAAACGTAATAAAGATGAAACGATCAAATTAACCCGGTCGCTCCAAAGAGGTAGAAAATGAAGTTAGAAGGACCGGGGATCCAGACAAGATACCTGGATTGCTAAGGAATCCTCAAGTCGAGGAATGGAAATTCGATCCTTGGGTAATGATCCAAGATGGGATTTCAGTATCGGTCAGAGGTTAGGCTCTCGGTATTTCAGCAGGGTTTCGGTGTCGGAGCTCGAAATTGCTCGGTAACTCGGTAGAGCTTCTCTCACTAAACCTCTCTAAAATTGTCCTTCTGAAAACGTACACTGGAGTACAGTATTTATAGAATTCTTCAACCAATGGGATGCGGCCACGTTCTTGCACGTGTTAGGCCATTTTGAGCTGGCGGTCGCCAGGTTGGGAGATGGCGGTTGCCATGTTTGAAAAGGTTCCACAAGGTTCTATTTGCGGTCGCCACAGTGCAAGTTGGCGGTCGTCAGGTTGGAGGCCGTGATCGCCACTTTTGGCCAGGGTTTCCAAGAGGTTCTATTGACGGTTGTCACAATGAACATGGTGGTTGCCACATTTTGGGATGACTTGCATAACAGTTATTGGTGGTTCAACATTGGTTTGAAGGTTTTGATGATTGTGTTCAAATACCGAGCTTGGATAATTACTCAAGGATTGAACTGAGGCACCATTCCAACTGTTTTCATCATCGAATTCACCTAAGATTGGGCGGCGTCAAATTGGGGTGTCTACAGTTGCCCTCTTTAATATAATTTGCATAGCAACGCGTGATACAAGTTATATCAAAGATCCAATGACAACATCCATTTGACCGAGCCATCAATCTTAGGTGACAAACACACAAGTATGCATTTGATGTTGGTCGTACTCGAATTTCTATTGAGTTGCCTACGTACTCCTTTGCTAGGGATCAAACCAAAATGTAGTTCCTAAGGCAAGATGCAAGGTTGCAAAATGATGCGGATACTAACAGATGCTAACATGATGTAGATGCTGGTATGATCAAATAACTCTTAAAGATCGAATCAAGATCTAAAGGGAGCGCAAACAAACAAGTCAAAGATCGAGTCAAGATCAAAGAGCTTAGCTGGGGATAAGATAATCAAGAGAATCGAGTTAAGATCCTAGAAATTACCTTAACCGGGAAGGTAACAACGAATTGATTGGTCGAGTCAAGACCTAACAACTCGGAGCGATAGCGCGATAAGATTGACTAAAAGGTCGAGTCAAGACTTTAAAATCGTTCTCATCAGAGAGAACCACGAATTAATAGGTCAAGTCAAGACCTAAAAATTTAGGACGGAAGCAGGACAAAAATAATTAAAAACTAAATCACGGCTTAAAATTAAATTTATCAGAAGAAAACTTAAATTAATAGGTCGAGTCAAGACCTAAAAATTCGGAACAAGGTACGAGATAAAAGTAATTAAAAACCAAGTCATAACTTAAAATTAAATTTATCGGGAGAAAATTACGAATTGATAGGTCGAGTGAAAACCTAAAAAATCGGGATGAAATACAGGATAAAAATAATTAAAAGCCAAGTTACGACTTCAAAATTAGATTTATCGGAATGAGAGATTATGAATTAATAGGTCGAGTCATAACCTAAAAACTCGGAACGAGGCACGAGATAAAAATAATTAAAAACTAAGTCACGACTGAAAATTAATTTATCAGAAGGGAACCACGAATTAATAAGTCGAGTCAAGACCTAAAAACTCAGAACAAGGCACAAGATAAAAATAATTAAAAGACAAGTCACGACTTAAAATTAAATTCATCGGGAGGAGAAACCACATACAAAATTTTTTTCTTGAAGTATTTTTTTAAAAATACCTAAAATTTTAAAATTATTTTTGAAAAACCCTCAAGATTATTTTTAGAAGAACACACACACAAAATAAGGAAAATTATTATTATTATTATTATTTTTTTGGGAAAATCATTTTTGCTAAAAATATTTTGCAAATTCACACGGAATGATAATAATTATCTACAATAAGGATACCAATAAAATAAACATACCAAAAGGAAACACATATAAAATAGGAGAAAGGTTTTAGAATATTATTTTTGAGAATCATTTTTTTGCTAATAAGATGCACAAAAAGAAAATACACACATCAAAAGATAAACAAAACGTACATTAAAAGTCCCAAACAAGCCCCTCAAAAACCCCAAAACCCCATGATGGACAATTGATGTGACGTGACTGTTGAAAATTTGGCTGTCGCCAAGCCCAAACCCTTCTGACATAGCGACCGCCGCCTTAAAACCCCTACAACATGGTGGTCGCCATGTGACATTTCATAAACATGGCGGTCGCTCACTTTAGAAGTGGCGACCGCCAACTCTAGGTGCACATTCAATCCTTTAAGGCTGTGCATGGGGATAATATTTTCTCATTCCACTCTCTCTTTAGCTTCTAAACACTCTCGCTTCTCTCTAAACTTCCTCTTGCTCCTTCTTGCTTTCTAGCTTTTGTACCATTTCTCTTTGCTCCTTCTTGCTTTCTAGCTTTCATACCCTTTGTCCTTGCTTGATTATGGCGGGACACAGTCATCTCGAGGACATTGTGGGAGCTATCCGAGGCTTGTCCGCGAGCGAGAGCTCCGTCATGGGGACTCTCGGGGGCACGACCTCTAGTCTGCTCGCCGGCGGGGTCACCACCACGCAACCCACTGTTGCGATGGATGCTCTCGTGCTTGAGGCGGAGCGCGCCTCCCACCGTATTGCTGAGGAGGAGGCAAGGGAAGCTGCAGATGCTGCTGCTGAGGACAAGATGGCTGGCTTCCTCAATCCCAATGCTGGGGAGGGCCATCCAGCGCCTTGTGATCCACACACGTACACCTTGGTCTCCCACCGCTTGCTTCCAGGCGGGATGAGGCGATACGAGCCACCCATAGACGGCATTGCTGTTGACGTACTACTTCGGGAGCCAGACCAGCACATCTCTCGTCAGTGCCCATCGGTAAGTTTCCAAACCTACTTGTTCAATACTGGGGCATGTTTTTACGACATATCAAACATAGACAAATGCCTTGGATCCCCTATATAATATGATGATGTGATTTGATATGATGATGATGAATGATGATGTTTGATGATTGCTGTAAGATTTGCACTGAAAATCTTTGCTTTGGTACCAATACAATGGAGATTAAAACAGTAAGAACACTAGGGTTTAAACAAACAATAAAAAGGGTAATTATTTTAGTAAAAATCTCAAAAATAAAGGACACGATATTTTTTTTAAGGAAAACATGAAAAACTAAGGGATTGATTTTTATTTTTGTTTTTGGGGCTAAACTAAGGGAAAAAATTTAGGAAATCTTTTGTTGAAAATCCTAAAATCTTCGGCAAATTTTCAGAATCACAAATCCTAGAAATTTAAGGGGCATTTTTTGAAAATCTTAGAAAGTTTTGGAAAAATCCTAGAAAATTAGAGGGAATTTTTAGAAAATCCTAGAAAATTAACAAAAACTTGTAAAAAAATCCTTAAAAAGGTAAGGAAATTTTTTAGAAAAAACGTGGCAAATTTTCAAAAATTCCTAAAAAATGAAAAGAAAATTTTTAGAAAATCCTAGAAAATTACGAAATTTTTTTAGAAAAGCTTAGAAAATTAGGGGGAATTTTTAAAAAACCCTAAAAATTTTTAGAAAAAATGGGGCAATTTTTAAAAGATTCCTAAAAAATTAAAGAAATTATTTTAGAAAATCTTAGAAAATTAAGAAAAACTTTTACTAAAACCTAGAAAATTAGGAAATTTTTTTAGAAAATCCTAGAAAATTAAGGAAAATGTTTTAGAAAAAATGGGGCAATTTTTCAAAAATTCCTAGAAAATTAAGGAAAATATTTTAGAAAAAATGGGGTAATTTTTCAAAAATTGCTAGAAAATTAAAGGAAAATTTTAAAAAAATCCTAAAAAATGAAGAAACTTTTTTAGAAAATCCTAAAAAATTAAGAATTTTTTTAAAAAAGCCTAAAAAATTAGGACAAAAGGGGTAAAACACAAATATCATAGGGAATAGATTTTTTTATATTTTTGTTTTTTGGGAAGAATGATTAACAAAAAATAATAGAGGTTTGCCTAATGCATCAGGGTTTAGGGTTCCTAGTATTCTACTAGAACGTGCAAAAACCAGAGGATCGTCACTCACATACGAACCTAGATTTAGGGAGATTTACCTGGCGCACTAGGGCTTAGTGTTCCTAGTCTTTTACTAGGACATGCAAGATTTGCCTAGCGCACTAGAGCTTAAGGTGTCTAGTCTTCTAGGGCTTGGGGTTCCTAATTTTCTATTAGGACATGCAAGATTTTCTTGGCGCACCAGGGCTTAGGGTGCCTAGTCTTCTAGGGCTTGGAAGATTTACCTGGCTCACCAGGGTTTAGGGTGCCTAGTCTTCTAGGGCTTGATAGATTTTTCTGGCTCATTTGCCTGGCTCACCAGGGCTTAGGGTGCCTAGTCTTCTAGGGCTTAAGAAAATTAAAGGGTTGTGAGTGACAATCACCAGGGTTTAGGGTGCCTTGTCTTCTCCTTTTCAGGCTGGTCACTACAATAGAGGCTTCGGAGGTTTTGCCTCTGGGGAGGTGTTAGAGTGGTATGACGCCGTCCCTGCTCCCAGCTGGGCTACCATTGACGCCTCAGGCTTTGCTCGATTCATACCTCTTCTGGGTAGGACGAGCAACGACCGGGTATGGTTGACAACCCTGGCCAAGCGGTGGTGGGATATCACCAACACTTTCATTTCACCACATTTGAGGCTATCTTGACGCCTCTGGACTTCTCTCTCATCACGGGCATCCGAGTGGGAGGAGCCCCCATTCCATTCGATCCGTCCATTGCCCGATCGGCTGACGCATTACTGTACTTTCTTAGAGCTATCCCCGTTCAGATGGATAGAGACAGGGTCCGATATACCTGGTTTTTCGAGCGCTTTCTCCATTTCCATTGCACCAAGCCCCGTCACTTCGAGTGGGTTGCCTGAGGCTTCCTGGTGTATATATTTGGTACCTCCTTGTTCTCGAACAAGGAGAATAGCGTTCATTTACACTACTTAGGTGCACTGGCTCGTCTTGACTGGGTCACTTCATTCGACTAGGGAGGAGCTGCTCTCGCCATCCTCTATGGCTTCATGAGGACCTTGACCCGGTTCTCCTAGGAGCTTAGCATAGGGGGATACTAAAGGGTCTGGGAGGTATGATTTACTTTTTACGCATTTTCTTTCCTTTCTTTTATCCATCATCTATTATCTACCGGATGACATCTTCTCTTTGCAGCTGTGGACTTATGAGTTCCTCGGACTTCATGTCCCAATGAACTCTGCGGCAGACCTTCTACTCATTCCCCAAGCAGCCCGGTGGTCCCAAGGCCTAAAGGGGAAGAAGGCTGGGAGGAAGGACATCGATCGCTTCTGGGTGTCATTGGACCGGCTGACCCCCGATCAGGTATCATTTTACTATTTACTGCACTGGATCTTGTTTACTGCTGTTAACTATACTGTACTATTTCTGTTCGCACGAATCACTGCACATACTTATTATCATATTGTACTGCATTCATTGCTCACCATTTATTGCATTTGCACTGTATTTTGAACTGTTGCAGGCCCACTGGAATGTTTGGCGGGGAGTAGAGGATCGGGCCAGTGTAGATCTAATGCGCAGCCAAGACCTCACCTCGAGAATGATCCTACTGGAGGGTGCATTCGGTAGGGAGTACTATCTTGGAGAGCGAGTGGTTTGCCAGTCACTCAACCTGGATGTCTTTCGTATATCGGTGGTTCCTCTAGTACGCATGGGCCAGATCGATCTTCTATCCTACGCTGACATTCTGCTGGAGATGGTAGGGGCGCACGCTCCGGTGCTACTGGTGCCAAAGGGGGACTACACAGCTTGGGCCCGGGCTCATCTATTAGGACCACTAGGTTCTGGCCCGACTACCTCTGATGGCAGGAGGAGGGGACGAGTATCGGAGGCTGCTGAGGCTGGTGCTACTGGGGCTGCTGCTACCGGAGCCGCTGCTGCTGGTGATGCTTCTTGCGGGATGAGGGGCCCAGAGATTCCATGGGTTGTCTAGACCATAGCATATGGCTTCCCTTTTCCTCTGTTGGTTCCTGTTCCGTCAGCACTGGAGTTCAGGGCTGACATCGGCAAGGTTTGTCTTTCACCTTTTCCTTAAGTTATTTACTCTTTTACTTGTCTAGTTTTCTTAAATTGCTCTCTTTTATCCTTTGTAGATCGACCGGGCTTGGCTGGACCGTACGATGCTAATGGTCACCAGCCTTAGGGCACTAGTATGACAAATGGATGCCTTGATGCGAGCAGCCAGCGTTGCTTTCACGCTAGTGGCCATTGTAAGTAGATTGCACATTTTTTTAGTCTTTTTCTGTACTTTCTATCATCATTCTGTTCTGAGTCTTACTTCTCTTTTGACTACCTCTAGTTCTAGCTACCGGCATAGTACCGCCACAGGCTCCGGTTAGGCTTCCTGCTCCAGCCCCAGTCCTAGCCCCTGCTCGAGGTTGTGGTTCCTAGGCATCTTCTCGAGCTCGCTCCAAGAGATCTGTCTCTTCTGCTAGGAGTCGCTCCAGAGCCGTGCCTTCTTCCTCCAGTAGCGATCGTTATGGTAGCGATGACATCATGAGGCTCTTCGAGGATGTTAGCTCGGACGAGGCCAGTCCTTCCTCCTGTCGGGTCTGCTCGAGGCTTCAGTGAGAGAGAGAGAGAGAGAGAGATTTCCCCCAATTTTATTTATTTTTTGATACATTTATTTTGAAGGGCCTGCGTGCCTCAGTTTGACACATTCTTATACATTTACTTGATCTATGGACTTACGTGCCCCAATTTGCTATTTATTGGGCCTAGGTCTCCTAGTTTACATTCTGATACATTCTACCACTTTTTGATGCATTTTAGAGCTTTTGTGCCATTTACTAGCCATATTTATTGTTTCAAAAAGCAGTAAATGGAAACTATGGCTAGTACAATAAATATTGCTGAAACTGTCATGGATGCATAGAACAAATGTCAAAATTCACACAAACTGCAGAATCCTCAAACTGGTACACGCCCGCCACCTTTTAACATGGCGGTTGCCATATTCAACATGGCGGTTGCCACATCCAAACTGGCGGTTGCTACTTTTAACTTCGCGATTGCCTGGTCAAAAGGATGATGTCACTGTATGGTGCCCTTTCAAGTTGGCGGTCGCCCACTCCAAGGTGGTGGCCGCCATATTTATTGTACTTTTTGCTACTTTTTTGATCTCTAGCATTTCCATGCTTTATAAATACAGCCCTGGAGGCCCCATTTTCTGTTATTCTCACTCAGATGGCTAGTCCCTTTTCTTCACGGATTGAGGCATTCTCCCATATTGAGCGCTTAAACTTTACCTCTTTCGGCATTAACTCCTTGTTTCATCTAATGGCCGTAAAGAATGACGAACCTTTGTTGGGAGCAACAGGTGATGTAAATCTGTGGTCTGTCTAGGATGGAAGCTTCTCTTCTGACATCGGGTGACTGCCTTGACATTCCATGGCTCATTGAGAGGTTTCGTCCTACTGGCGACCTTAGCGACCTCAACTTTCAGCTACGGCGTCGTTATGC
This sequence comes from Heliamphora exappendiculata, assembly GCA_034768845.1. Lineage (NCBI taxonomy): Eukaryota > Viridiplantae > Streptophyta > Magnoliopsida > Ericales > Sarraceniaceae > Heliamphora > Heliamphora exappendiculata. The sequence continues at coordinate 9,905 of JAOTRH010016623.1, read as the reverse complement.
CCTTTGTTTCTGTCTCCTTGCCCAGTATCTCTTCATTCCTTCTGACGGGTGGGTTAGCTGCGCACTGGTTGACATTGCGAGTCAGATGTGGATGGGAAACGACTTCGTGCCACTTATCTTAGCCGGGACATTACTGGGTCTAGATGCTGTTCATCGTGGTGAGACCATTACTTTTGCTGGTATCCCCTTGCTTCTCCAGGTGATCTCACACCTTTTTCTTCATCAGTACTTTCTATCATACTGTAAGGCCTTTCTCTTACTGATCTAACTTTTGCTGCAGATCTGGCTTATGGAGAAGGTGAATCTTATACAAAAACCACCTGCTGATAGACATAGTGCCGCAACTTTCCTTTACTGCTCCTACTATCAGATATGCATCGTCGAGGCATCCTGGCGACAGTACCTCTCAGCTCTGACTAGCCCAAATATGACTTGGCAGTGCCCCTGGTGGCGGATTCTTGCCATGACTCTAACTACCATGGATTACCCTGGTGTTCTGCTCGTTGGTCTACGTCAGACTACTTTCTATTATCCCTGTCGGATCATGCGGTAGTTCGGTCATAGTCAAGTCATTCCTTCTAATATCCGAGGCTGTTTATTTTCATCTACACTGCGGGCCCCATTTCTAGCATTGTATCAAGATGCCTGGCCATCTCGTTCATGTATGGAGATACAGGAGTTACAGTGTCCCGATCTTTCTGTCGAGTATAAGACATGGCTGATATAGGATAGGGAGAAGAAAGACAAAGAAGAAAGAAAACAAGAAACAAAAAGGAGGAGGATTTGAGGTCTCCCGCTTTGTTTCAAAGATTTCATAGCTTTTCTTTTTATTTTATTTGTAGAGTTTGGGACTTGCGCGCCCTCCTTTTAATTTTCAAAACTTTGTAATCCAAAACTAAAGTAATGAAAGAAGGTTCAAAATTTATCCAAAGTTTTTTGGTTCAATTAAGTGACTTTATTATCAAAATCTAGAAATAAATTTGCATTGGTCTTACTCAGATTTAAAGATGGTTAAAAACAAAAAAATGTAGTCGGATTTCTTAAAAGAAGCAGCCTACATATCCCAAAAAGATAAAATCATGCCATAACGTAGTTTGGGCTTGGTTTTCACTCGGGTATTGACGCTTTCCTTTTGTGATGCCCTAATTTTTGCCAAGGTCGCCCTTTTAGGTTTTCGGCCTTACGGGCTGCTCTAACTTTTGCCTGAGTTACCTTTTCGATTTTCAACTTAGCGAGCTTTTATTTTCTCTTTATTTTTACCTCAAGGATAGTACTTTTTGAGCTGATCGAGGTTAACTGGAGTGGAGAATACATTGCTATCCAAATCCATAATGATGACTGCACCACCGGTCATGATGGTTTTGATTAGAAATGGTCTGGACCAGTTCGGCTTGAACTTGCCTCTCGGGTCGAAGATAGGAGCTCTGGTTTCCTTAAGAAATAGATCTCCTTCTCTGAGATCCCGAGTCTTGACCTTTTTATTGATCGCTCAAGCTATTCTCCTTTGATATCCTTGTACATGAAACAGAGCCTGCAGCCTTCTTTCATCAAACAAGAGAAATTCTTCCATTCGATTCCTCTATCATTCTTCCTCCGGAATACTGGCCTCAGCCGTTACTCTTAGCAAAGGGATTTCTACCTCAATGGGATGCACGGCTTCCATTCCGTATGCTATAGAGTATGGCGCAGTTCCTATTGAAGTTCTGATCGACGTCCGGTATCCCCAAAGTGAAAATGGTAGATGCTCTGGCCAATCCTTATGTGAGTTGATCATATTTTGCAGGATTTTCTTGATGTTCTTGTTTGTTGCCTCAACTGCTCCATTGGTCTGCGGCCAATATAGTGAGAATTTGTGAGCCATTATCCGATATTCCTTGAAAAGATTCAAAACCTCTCCTTGAAAATGTGAGCCATTATCCGAGATCACCTCATGGAGGACCCCATATCGGCAAATGATGTTTTGCTTGATGAACTTAGCAACATGAGAGGCTTTCAACACCGAGTAGGAAGTTGCTTCCACCCACTTGGTGAAGTTATCAATGGCCACTAAAATGAACTCGTGCCCATTTGACGCCTTCGGTGTTAACTTACTGATTACATCAATGCCCCATATTGAGAATGGCCATGGCGACGTTAGGTTATATAGTTGAGATGGGGAACGTGTATAAGGTTTGCATGAATCTGGCACTTATGACATCTCCGCATGAACTGTGTACATTCTGTCTCCATTGTCATCCAAAAGTATCCTTATCGTAGGAATTTCTTGGCTAACATGTTTCCACTCATGTGTGGCCCACAGACTCCAACGTGTATCCCTTTCATTAGTTCTTTGCCTTCTTTAGTGCTAACACATAGCTTATTGACCCTAGAGTGCCCTCGTTTATAAAGTCTTCCACTGCAAATGAAAAACTGTGCAGATAGTCTTCGTATCACCCTTTTGTCTTTTTTGTCGGCAAACTTGAGATATTCTCCTTTCTCTATGAAGTTCTGGATGTTGAAATACCATGGAAGTTCATCAGTGCTTTCCTTAATCGCGGTCGTCGTCTCATATACTGATTTTCTCTTCTGTTCGATTATTAAGGGCCTTATTCTGACCCCTGATGGTATATCAATCATGGATGCTAAGGTGGCCAATGCGTTGGTGAACTTGTTCTGTAGTCTTGGCACATGGGTAAAGATTACTGACTCGAAACACAGTATCAGCTTCTCCAGCTCTTGCTGGTAGAGAATCAATGTCACGTCCTTAACATTCCATTCTTCTCTTGCTTGTGAAACCACCAGTGCTGAATCTCTGATGACTTCCAGCTTCATTGTCCCTAATTCTAAGGCTGCCTCCAATCCAGCTAAACATGCTTCATACTCAGATTGATTGTTGGTAACTTCAAAATTGAGCTTCAAAGACAAAGGGATGTGTGATTCGTCAGGAGTAACAAGAATGACTCCTATTCCATAGCTATATTGATTGGATGCGCCATCAAAATATAAAGTCCACTTGTCATCTCCGACTTTCATCAGCTATTCGTTAGGAAACTGAAACTCTGTGTCTTCACCTCCTTTAACTGGTTGGTCGACCAGAAATTTTGCCACTACTCTACCCTTGACTGACTTTCGGGTGACATATCTGAGGTCAAATTCTGATAACAATAGCAACCATCGTGCTGACCTCCCTAGTAGTGCCGACTTTTTAAACAAGTACTTTAATGGGTCCATTCGGGAGATGATATTCACTGTGAAAGACAGCATGTAGTGCCTTAGTTTTCAGGAAGCCCAAACCAAGGCCCATCTTGTCTTTCTAGTGGTATACATCATATTTCTGGCTCTGTCATCTTCTTGCTTAAGCAATAGATAGCCTTTTCAATTCTAGTTTCTCCCTCTTGTGCCAGCATACATCCCATAGATGAATCAATCACTAACAAGTAGAGGATTCGTGGCTTATCAGGTTTGGGAAGAGCTAGAATAGGAGGATTCTACAGGGTACTAACGCACGGCATCGAAGGCGTCTTGACATTTTTTATCCCATTCAAACTTGACTCCTTTCGTCATCGAAGGCGTCTTGACATTTCTTCAGCAAACGAAAGTGTGGCTCACAGGTAGTTGTTAGTTTTTGATGAATCGACTGATGAACTGTATCTTACCCAGAAAGCCTCTGACTTCTCGCTCGGTCTTCGGAGGAGGTATTTCTAAGATTACTTTAATCTTTGAAGTGTCCACTTCGATACCCCATTGAGTGATCATAAATCCAAGCATTTTTTCGACAGTAACTTCAAAGGCACACTTCTGTGGGTTGAGTCACATCTTGTACTTTTTAATTCTTTCAAAGAACTTTCGCAGTGCTACGATGTGGCTACCCCAGTCCTTGGACTTGACTATCATATCTTCCACGTACACTTCAACCTCCTTATGTATCACGTTATGCAGTAAAGTAGTGGCAGCCCTCTGATAGGTTGCCCTTACATTCTTCAAACTAAACGGCATTATACGATAACAATAGGTGCCCCAAGGTGTGGTGAATGTCGTCTTTTCTCTATCCTCGTGATCCATTAGAATCTGGTTATACCTGGAGAAACCATCCATGAATGATAACAAGGCATGTCCCGCTGTACTGCATACTAAAACGTTAATGTGCGGTAGTACAAAATCGTCTTTTGGGCTAGCCTTGTTGAGATCTCAAAAATCCGCGCAGACCTGGATGCATTCATCTTTCTTTAGCACTAGGACAATATTAACCACCCATTTTGGATACTTGGTTACCACCAGGAATCCAGCGTCGATTTGTTTGGCAATTTTTTCTTTAATTTTTAGAGCCCATTCTGGCTAAATTTGTCTCAATTTTTGTTTGACCGGCTTAGCATAAGGGTATAAAGGGATATGGTGTCGGACAATGTTGGGGTCAATTCTGGGCATATCCTTGTAAGATCATGCAAATACATCTTTGAATTCTTTTAATAAAGTTGTTAATTGTTCGCGTTCAACTAAGGATAAAGAAGAGCCGATTTATACATTTTTTGGGTTAGTTTTGTTGGGAATGTATACTGAAAAGTCATGCCTTTTATGTATTTTATTCTGGATCCCTGGCATATTAATAAGAAACATTTGAGATGGTTTTGCATTTATAGTTCCATATTTATATTTGTGATGTATGAATGCATAATCCGTATATTTTATCCAGTATTTAACTCGGTGCATGCTGCACGGAAGATCGGGTCAATGGTTCTGACAGATTATACAAGTAGGCTCACAATCGCAATGGACCAGGACATTCTATTGGTACGATTGTAGTACATCGTTATAGTAGCTGCTCTTGGCTAGGTTGAATGGATCGAATTCAGGTTTTGAAAATTCGATGCTCGAGCTCGATGTGTTAGTACACTTGGAGTGTATTGAGCAGGATCAATGGGATGATCGATTCTATACTGACTATATGAATTGATCTACATCCCGTATTATCATGTATTGCACGAACTCTTAATTCTGAAGTGATTGCTTAATTGTGTTAAGATAATGTATAATACTTTTAGTCGTCAATGGCTGAGATTTCTTCCATGAGATCAACAATACCGACGGGTTGCGTACTGACATTATTTTTCCGATGATTGATAATTAGCTAACGAAAACCACGTTCGATTTAGGTTGAGGAGTTTTTCCTCGTGTGCTTTGCTTATAGGTTTGATTATGCTAAACATGTACAGTGGATCTTCAGATCCGGCATATCAAAAGGTTAAGCGGTGCAGTTGCAAGGAGAAGAGGATAATTAAATCAAGTTGTTAGTAACCTAATTTATTTATCGAGAATCCATATCTTAAACGTGGGGAGAATTCAGTGCATTTGATAATTAGAAACTCAAGACATAATTTGAGTTAGGGCCGGGAGTTCAGTCAGGACCTTTAGTGCAATAAGTTCTGGTTCGTACGGAAAATAATTTAGCTCGGAGACAGAGTTTGGAATATCTGATTTTCTCGTACGGTTAGGCCGAGTCCTATACTTTCTCGTGATCCCTCACGTAACCCATTATACACACGGATATTTTTTCTTATTGGTTTCGGTAATTGTTTAATTTAATTTGAATGCTGGTATTGTCGCCGGGGATATTCGAGAATTAAATTAAATTAATGAGGGGCGATTTTGATTTTTGGCACACCTAGGGAATACTGCCTAAGTGGCTGGCCCTAGGAGATGGTGAGTTTTATTATTTATGTTAAGTATATATCTTCATATCCTTTTAGGAAGAAGAGAATATATACATAATATCTTTTTGATATATATACTTAATATATTTTTGATATATGAATATATATTAAAAAGGAGGCTCCTTTTATAAAACCCTAACCCTAATTCTCACTCCATAGCTGCCGCCCCCTCTCCCTTTTTGGCAATTAATTTTTCCTCTTTGGAGATAAGTGTGTGAGAAGAAACCAAAAAAAGGGATAACTCTTCGATCGGTATCGGTGCCCACTCATCGTGATCGTTGTAGTGCATTCGGGACATACGTGAGAAGGTTGCAAGGTTGTCTTCAACGTATTCGGGACTTCTTGAAACTTGTCGACAAGTTTCATAAATGTATCATACTATTAAAATTAATATAGTTCTCTTTTTTCATGAAAAACGCATACGTCGTTTTTTACGGTAACGGCGTCGGTTAAAAAAAAAATTCGCTCCAACAATGGTATCAGAGCCACGGTTGCATTTTCCATAAAAAAACTATTGTACTAACCTTGGTTTTGCAGCTATAAGTCGTTATGATCCGGTTATATGTTTGAATGAATGTATGTTTCATTATATCATATATCTCGACGGTTTTTGTTTCGAGATTAGATCGTTTGTACACCTCCTACGTGGGGTATAGGTTTTTGGCGATGTAATATATTATTTTATTCTATTTTTTGTGGATCTTTGATGTAATCGTATCATGAAAAACAAAGACAAAAAACGAGACGAAAAGGAATAAAGGAGGCGGCGGCAACAACATAAGGCAGCAGCAAGGCGCCAACTTTGGGGCTCGTTTTCGGGGCTTTTGGAAAACTTTTTTGACACGATTTTGTTGCTGAAATAAAGTTTGACTGTTGGCTATCCGATGGTGGTTCGCTTGCGGTTTGACAACGACAACAAAGGGGTCAAAAACTGCTTCAAAGTTCGGTGCGCACAATGGCACCACTACAGAAATTTGGTACTTTGAGAATTTTTTTGGGCCACTTCGACATCGTATTTTGACGCAATTTTTTTTGGAGATCAATACCTCGATGTGCTCTACCTACCATAATTTTTTGGGGGTTCAATAGTGGTGGCTAGGAGGTCAAACAACGGCTAAAAAAAGGCGGCGCAGGGTTGCCAAAGGCAGCTATTTTTTGGCCTAATCAAGGGGCTGTTTGGTTGGTTTATTTTCAAATTTTTTGGTGTTCTAGCGGTGGTCTGGGGCTTTGACGGTGGTCCGGAGGCTGAAAAAAAGATTCGGATCTTTGACGGCTCGTTTAGGGTTCCAAAACCCTAGGCGTTTAATTTTTAATTTGAGACCGTCGGATTAAAAGATTAAACGGATAGACCAGATCGTAATGACTATTTATATTTATTTTTTCGTTGTTTAATTAATTATTTATTTATTTTATTTAATTACGTGGATGATTTTTTATTTTATTTATTTTTCTTTTTATGCATGATTTTAATTATCGAAAGTATATTTAGAAAAATAATTTTATAAAATAAATAATCCTAGCAATTTTTTAAAATGAAAAAATAAATAGATAATTATTTATTTAATTTTTGTGTTAAAATTAATTCGGATTTTTTAATTAAAACCTGGGTAATTAATTTCTTTCACAAAATTAAATAAGAAATTTTTTTGTTTATTTTAGTATAGTTAAACAAGAAATATTTTAATTGATTAAAATTGAATTTATTTTAATCAAAAATTAAAATATGTTTAATCATTTAAAATGAACAAAAATAAAAAAAAAGCATCAATTTTTAAAATATTAAGTGGGAGAAAGGTTTAGTCACAGATAAATCATACGGTCTCCATTACACGTTCGTATGAAATGTGATTATAGCTCGCGCGCCGGCTTCGATTTCGGTCTTCATACGGAATGACTATAGTCATGGTATCTTCAGCATGAAATTTCGAAAGAAGTAGATTTAAAAATAGTGCAAAATAGGGGTCGTTCACATCGGGCCTAGGGCTTTGATACAGTATTTTCAAATTAAGAGTAATGGTTATACACTTAACCTGTGAATAAAAATATCCTCCCTAAAGAGTCACTGTTTTTATTTGTGGGAACCAAAATTTATTAGTTATTTAATTTACATGGAATGCCCTATATCAAGGAATAAAAAACCTAGTAGTTCTTTGTTCGTTGATTGTTAGACGTCCACACTATGTGATCTATCAATTGATGTGACTCTGGACCGGTGGTTTTTTATTACGATATTTGGTTCCGGTAGTATATTAATAGACTGGCATATCTGTCCGGATGGGTGTTGATTAGTGTCCACACTATGTGGCCTCCTTAATCACGAAGGATTTGGGCTGCGAATAAATTTTTTTAAATTAAAAGGATGAGGGACCTTAATTTGATAAAAGAATTAAAAAGATTTTCTCTTTTGTTTCTCAGGATTTAATGATAGGATCATTCAATTCACTAGCGACAATTCTCAAAGAACATAAACTAATTGGACCAAACTTTATCACATGGAAACGGAACCTCGATATTGTTTCGACTTCTAACGACTATAGATTTGTGTTGCATGACCCATGCCCACCCACTCCTCATAATGGATCCACCGAACAAGAGATTCAGGATTATGAGAAGTTGGTGAAGTCTGATCGGATGGCTAGCTGTTACATCCTGGCATCTATATCGAATGTTCTGCAAAGCCAGCATCAGTCTATGGCATCTGCAGTTGAGATCATGTTGAACCTTACAGAAATGTTTGGTGATCAGGGTCGGGCAGCAAGGTTGGTGGCCATGAGGGCTCTCATGAACACGATCATGGCTGAGGGTACACCTGTAAGGGACCACATTTTGAAAATGATCGGTCTTCTTAACGAGCTGGAGGTCCTTGGAGCAGAAATCGATGTAGAATCCCAAATCGATATCGTGCTCTAGTCACTGCGTGATTCGTTTCAACAATTTTGACTAAACTACACTATGAACAAACTGGATTTTTCTCTAGCAGAATTGTTGAAAGAACTACAGGAAGCAGAAGGTGTCATCCGCAAGCCAACCCATGCATTTATTGTTGAAAAGACTTATACTTTTAGGCCAAGAGGTGGCAAGAAGAAGAAGAAAGGGTAGCAACAGGAAAATATAAGGAATGTTGGTAAGACTAAGCCATCACTTACCAAGGAGAAGGTAAATTCGCCTAAGGGTAATTGCTATTTTTTGTAAAAAATTGGGACACTAGAAGAGGAACTGTCCTGACCAGAAAAACAAACAAGCTGCAGGTATTGCTTTTTCTCTAGTAGTTGAATCATGTTTAGTGGTTGTATCTACGAAAATCTGGTGTGTAGATACGGGAGCCACTAATCTTGTCTGTAATTCTTTGCAGGGGTTCCAGGTAACCGGGCAGCTTAGAGAAGGCAAGGTCTACCTTCAGATGAGGAATAACTCCCAGGTGTCTGCTGTTGTAGTGGGAGAAGTAGTTCTTTATTTCAGTAGAAATAAATGTTTAATTTTGAAGAACATTTTATATGTACCTCAAATCAGGCGGAACTTAGTTTTGATTTCCTATTTGGGGAATGATGGATATTGTGTTTCTTTTAATAAGCTTTCATGCAGTATTTTGGTTGAAAAATAATTTATCTGTCGTAGTACATTAAAAAATGCTTTGTATATTTTACACCATGTTATTTCTACAGATAAAAATAATGAGGTGAATAATTTACATGTTTTCCCACTTAAAAGGAAAGTTTTTTCCTTGAACCAAACGCTACTTTGGCATCTTCATTTGCGTCATGTTAATCTAAAAAGGATACAAATACTGGTTGAAAATAGACCTTTAGGTTCATTGGAAGTGGAGGCACTTCCAGCCTACGAATCCTGTTTGGAAGGTAAGATGACTAAGAGGCCGTTTACGGCAAAGGGACTTAGAGCCAAATAAGTGCTAGGATTGGTTCACTCTTATTTATGTGGTCCCATGAACATCCAGGCAAGAGGTGGGTATAAGTATTTTGTCAATTTTAATGACGATTACTCTAGGTATGGACATGTTTACCTACTTCACTGCAAGTCTGAAATCTTTAAGAAATTCAAAGTGTTTAAAGTGGAAGCAGAGAAGAAAACAGGTAAAAGTATCAAAATTCTACGATCTGATCGTGGAGGTGAATACCTCTCTAGAGAGTTCAGGAACTACTTATCAGAACATGGGATAACATTCCAGTTATCTGCACCAGGTATGCCTCAGCAGAATGGTGT
>JAOTRH010016612.1:0-20784 GCA_034768845.1 Heliamphora exappendiculata | reverse complement strand
TTGGAAATGGCTACCTATGCGAACCTTGCTTTTTCCTGCGTTATAGTGTAAAAGTTGCTATATAATAGCTTAAAAGATTTTCATAAATAACCAGTTCTTTGTGAGGGGGAGCATCTGTTCTTCTTCAATAGACATACATTGAGAATTTACTTGGTTTGACTTCAAATTGTGTGATTTGATCATACTTCATATATGTTCCATGTATATTGATCATTCATTTCTATTTTTGACTGTGAAACTGTGTTTTCAAGTTTTGAAACTCATCTTTTTAAGCTATCATTGACATGATTCTGCGATTTTATTTTTGTTGTTGTTTCGCCGCTGGGTTATTTTGATTGTCTGAGTCAATTTCTCTTGGTTTTATTTTTGTCCATTACATATGCCAGTGTCCAATTGTGCCTCTCAAATTCTTAGTCTTACTTTATCCACTTTTTGTGCTTTAAAGTCACTGCTCGAGCGGCCTTTAAGCGCTCGAGCGCTCTATGGCCAGTGGGCTCTTGGCCTTCCTACATGCTCAAGCGGTCTGTCGCGATACAGAAAATAAAAAACAGGGGTTCAAAACGTCTTTTCGCATTCTTTCAAAATCCTCTCTTCTCTCATTGGCGCGTTGTCTCTTAGAAGTCCTTGGAACAACTTTTGTCATCTTCAAGCTTCGATTCATATTTGTACAACCTAGGTATGTTTTTCAAAGCTTGGATTTTTTGCTTGTTTTCGGCATCTCTCAAACCTAGGGTTTGATTTGTATTAGTCGTTAAACCTAGGGTTTGATGCGTTTGGTTGTTCTTGTGAACATTTACCTTATCTCTCATTCTTGTGTGTTGATTGAAGTTTGTGCTCACATATAACATAGAGTTGGTTGGTTTGCTCATGATATAGGATTTTCGCACTTGTGTATGGGGGGTCATCTCCGTCTTCTTGGTTTTCGGAGCCCTAGTTGGATAATTTATCGTTTGGGTCTCTTGGATTTGGGCTTTTTTTTTGTCTCTCATGATTGCTTATAATCCTCTAAACACTCTTCTAGGTTGTTGCTTATTAGGTTTTGGCTAGTTTAGCTCTGTTTTTGGTCTGGTTATCTCTTGAGCTTTCATATGAACACACATCATGGTTTTGCTTCTTGATAATTTTTACTAATTATCATGTCCTCATTAGTTGTGAAACTCCTATATCATTGCGATTGAGGCACTTTGGGTTAATATGAATTGAGTCTCTTGAATACATGTGAATTGAATATAGTTAATCCTCTATTATTTGTCCTATAAGATCGTCCTTGATAATTGCTCTTAGATCACAATGATTAGTTTTTGTTTTTTCTATCTTACACTTGTTTTGATGTTCTCCACAGGATCATGCCTTCACGTACAAAAAAAAATTGCTGGACACTCCTCTTCCCCTTTTGACAACTCTCGCTTCTGTTCCCTCGAAGGGGAAGAAAGAGTGTCGCACACATTCCCACCACAGGTGCTATTCTGATTCTGAGGCAAGTGATTCAGATACCATTCCTAGTGCTTCTACACCTCCTGCTCCTGCGAGTGAGTCATCCCAGTCTCATATTGCTGCTCGGCTGGATACATTAGAGGCTTGAGTTGACTCTCTTTAGCAACTGATGATCACTCGGTTTGACGCTTTGGAGCTGCTTCTTTGCGAACTTCCTCCTAGTGCTTCTCCTTAGTCTCCAAGTGCCACAAAGGGGGAGAATATTTTTTCCAGGGGGAGTATTGTGCCTTGGACTGACAAGGGAAGTATATGGGAAGTATTTTTTTGATACTCTTGGTATATTTGGTTTACAGGTTTGGTTTACACACAAACACTGATGGATTGATTGATAACACTGATGGATTGATGGATATTTTTTTGTTTACGAACACTGATCATGGGTTTAATGTGATATTTTTTTCAGTACACAACTCTCTTTGTTGGTTTCTTTGTTGGTTGTTTTGAAGGGATGGAAGCTGTATGCAGACGTTGTCCGGTTGATGGTATTAGGTTGTGTTCACCTGAAGTTGCCAATGGGGAGATTGTAAAAAAATTAGAATTTAGTGTATAAACTAATTGCTATTCTTTAGTTGTTTATTTTATGGCAAACTCCAGGTTGATCCCTTTTAATTAGGATGTTTTGTTGGCTTTAGGACTTTGGGAATGTTTAGGAAACTAGATTTTGTGGATAGTTTTAGAGATTTGATTAGATAGAATCCAAAAGGGATTTATGTTTCTTAATTTTGTGATATATCTATGTTGTAATCAAATCAGCAGGCCAAGACTGTAGTACACACAGATCTACACAAGGTACAAGCTGAAAAAGCATGATCCGTCTGAGAGTCTCGGGTACTCAACCGCTCGAGCGCTCAATCGTCCACTCGAGCAGTGGCCAGGCAGTTTTAAGTTTCTTAAACTCTGACTGCCTAGGTTATTGATGATTTATAAATAGATCATAAGTGGTGCACGAAACTTACTTCTCGAAAATCCTATTCTGATGTCGTTCAATATTAAAATCAAGAGAGTCAAGTGCATCAAAAGATTCAAGATCATTCGACAAAAAAAACTTAGACGACGTTCTAAGTTCCGACGAAGGATTCTGTCGGAGAAAATTGCTACGAGGAGTCGTAGTAGCGGGAATCAATAGTAGAGCAGTTAACGAGGATTTGACATATAAATTTAGGACTAGAAGAATGAGTGTCAGTCAAAAACTCTGTAAGTTGTATTAGTTTCTGTTCGTATTTAGTGCTTGATTTCTGGACTTTATATGCCCTATTATTTTGTACGCTTTTGGTTTTTCACGTTAAAAATCTGGGTGTTATGATTTCTTTTTATTTTGATTGTATGGATGTAATTGATAATCGATATTAAAAGTATTATTTTTTCTAAATTAAAAGGAAAAATCATATTTTTTTTCAGTTGTGTTCGAGCATATAAACAAATATGCAGTTTTGGAATCCATATTTGGAATCATTTTGATAAAAGAAATCTTTTGCAGTTGTTGTTTTCTTTTTTAATTTGTTTTGCCAGAGGTACAAGAAATATCATATTTTAATTTTTAATTAAGGTTACGTAGGAAGCAAAAGATGAAATGAAGAAGGAAAAGCGACTTTTGGCTTGTAATTAGTTATGGGGTCGCTTTAACCATACCAAACACTTTCCCCACCACCAGTTCCACTCCAACCACTACCCCCTAGGCCCAAGAGAGTTTAAGATTACCTTATGTTTCAGAATTGTTTTTGAATGCCCAATCATAATTAAGTGCGCAGCAATATTAAAATCAACGGAAAAAATTTATTTATATAAAAATTAAAATTGATTGGATATCCGCAACGAGATAGACATGGATCCCATTAACTTTTTTTAAAAAAATTGTATAATTTACGCTCAAAATCATACTTATTTTTTATTTTTTTAAAAATAAACATATTCTGACTATATTGTTATCGATCGGTGTTCGATTAACTTGATTTTTTGTATATATAATTCTTTCAGTAAACTACATAATTATATAAAAGGGTCAAATCCACAAAGTTAGACACCTAAAATAGAAATAAATATCACTCTTATTTGAGAAACGAAGAGGACCACAATCCATTTTTAATTCTTGCAAAAAAATAAAAATAAATTATAAATTAAGATAACTAAATGATGTTTTTTTAAAATCATAATTCAGTTTTTTGTTTATAGTTTAATTAAAAAAAAATATTTAAAAATTTAAATGTTGAGTGTACGCGCGTGTAGTTTTTTGTTACAATTTTTTATTCTAAATTGACAAATTATTCTAAATTATAAGTTACAATTATAACATAGATTTATAACGAGTCTTTGAAGATATAATTGTATCATTTCAATTACAATTCAATTAAATCATATGTGGGACTGCTATTCCAGGTAAATATTCAAGCTGAAAGTGACATTATTAGTACTTATTAGCTGTCATATGCCCAAGTTTCGTTTTAGTACCAATCAATCGACATAAAATACAAAAATTGCGTTAAACATTTTCAAGATGCTAGTCATCTTCCGTGATGATATGATGGCTTTTTCATTTTAAATTAAAATAAGTTTTGTATTTTACGTGAAGTATGCACAAATTGATTCAAATATTTAATTATTAAAAAAGAAAAAAAATTTTGTATTCTACATGAGTTTTACATATAAAAACTTGATAATTTTGCATAAACATATCAAATAAAAGCATCGTTAATGATTTATTGACTTATTTTAATTAGTTTATTCTATTTTTGATCAACTTCTTTTTAACACATATTATTGTATTTTTTTAATTTTTCAACTTTTTTCCATCAAAACCCATTGAAAACAAAAGTAAAATCAGCAAATATGAAAAGACAAAATTAACCCCAGTGCTTAGTTTGTTTAGCTTGCAATGTGGTCCAGTATGGTTGGCTTTTTAATTTTTAAATTAAAACAATCATTGTATTCTAAATGATGTTTTACATATCAAAACTCCATAATTTTAAATAAAAAATGATAAAATATAAAAAAAATGAAAAGACAAAACTATCCCCAACAGTGCTTAATTAGTTTGTTTAGCTTGCAATATGGTCCAATGGATTAAGCCTCCCACAAGACCTTTTATCTCTCACAGCTCCTTAAGATTCTATTTTGTAAAAGATCATTAATATATGCAAACATTCAGCTTCATTGGGCATCAATATATATATATAAACAAGTTGCATTTTATTTTATAAACTATTTGAGCTTAATTGTTTATTTTTTACCTAAATAATATTCTTTACGAGATTTACTAAATGAATTTTTCAAATAATCATTAGACTTACCTCAAACTCATAAAATCGTGAGAAATATTGAGTGGTAAGTCTCTTTGAGAAAGTTTTATCGGTGGTGAAATATGGTTGGCATCTTAGCCTGTATTTGACATAATTTTTAAGTTAAATTTTTTGACTTAAAAATAAAAAAAAATCACTTAATTTGAGTAGTCAAACAAAAAATAAGTTTTTTTTCATTTTTTTTTTATAAAAAAAGGCATAATTTGATACTTACTATTTTATATAAAAAAAATTAAAAAATTAAAAAATCGCCAAAAAAAATTAATCCAAACACTGGCTCATTTTAAAGTAAAGCAATCATTGTATTCTAAATGCGTTTCTGCATATAAAGACTCGATAATTTTGCATTAGCATATCAAACTAAGGACTCATCTAGAATTGTTATCATCAAAATAAATAAAAATTATAAAATGACAAAATATAACAGAAACAGCAAAACTGAAAAGACAAAACTATCCCCGGCAGTCCTTAATTTGTTTGGGTTGCAATGTGGTCCAAATATGGTTGGGTTCTCATAATCATATATTGGTGATTGATGTTTAGACCATTCCCTCTTTAAAATCACACCTTTTCTCTCTCAACCCTCTCTGAGAGAAACCCTTCACAATAATTTCTCTTCTCTCTTTAAAAAATGAAGAACAATATCAACAACACCACAAAGTTCATACTCCTCCATCCGTACATCCAAAAACAAGGAACCTCCAGCCGTCTATGGCTTCTGGCCTTCGTCTCGTTCTTCACGGTAGCCTTCCTCCTCACCCTCATTTACACCAGGGAATCCATCGCCACCACCGTCACCACCGTCACGGCCGCCGCATCCTCCGTCGTCACGGGCTCCGGCAACCCTCCGCTGCCCAAGACCGTCGTGAAGGCCCTCCTTCACTACGCGTCCAACTCCAACAGCACCGACCGAATGTCGTACACCGACATGAAATCGATCTCCGATGCACTCCGGCTATGTCCGTCGCCCTGTAATTTCCTCGTCTTCGGCCTCACCCACGAGACCCTCCTCTGGAAAGCACTGAACAACTACGGCAGAACCGTCTTCATCGACGAAAACAGGTACTGTTAAAATAGAGCAATAGTACTGTCCCCTTCAAAAAAAAATTCTAATTTTTTTTCTCTGTTTGGTTTAGCTTTTTTTGGTACGTTTTTTTGTGATTTTTTTTTTCGTCCTACGAAATTTTTTTTATTCGTTAGTAATTTATTTTTATTTTTTAAATTTTTTTATAAAAATAATATCATTATTTAAACTAATATAAAAATAAAATTACACGCGATATAAAAGGATAAGCTAAATTTTGGGTATCAAACTTTTTTTTTATAGTTAAAATACAGTTTCGAATAATTCTTTTTTACCAAAACAAGATAATATAAAATTTAAATTATTAAAATAATAGAGTATAAAAGACGATGTCATAAAATATTTTTAAAATATAATTTTAAATAATTATTTTTTACCAATATTATAACATTATACGATTTTTTTCGTCTTGCAACTTTTTTTTTGCGCTAGCGCCAATGAATATACTTTTAAATTATTCTCGTAAAAAATAAAATATTTTGGCCAAAAAATTTAAAAGTTAGATAAGATGTAAAAAGTTAACTTAATAAGTTTTTTTTTTATTTTTTACTATTTTGTAACAATTTTTTATTTTTATTGAGTTTTTCTCAATTTTAGTTAAATTTCTCTTATAACGGAGAATTGAAAAAATAAATTTTTTTAACTAAAATATAAAAAAAATTCAAAAAAAAAATAAAAAACCTTAGAGTTTTAGACAAAACATAAACTTATTTAAAATTTTAATAAATTTTAACAATAAATAATAATAATATATTTTATTTTTACAAAATTTTGTATTCAATATACAGGTACTACGCGGCGTACATGGAGGAGAAGCACCCGGAGATCGAAGCGTACGACGTTCAGTACACGACGAAGATGAGCGAGATGAAGGAGCTGATAGCGTCGGCGAGGGAGCAGGTCCGGAACGAGTGCCGGCCGGTGCAGAACCTGTTGTTCTCCGACTGCAAGCTGGGCCTCAACGACCTCCCGAACCAGTTGTACGAGGTGGAGTGGGACGTTATTCTAGTCGACGGCCCCAGAGGATACTGGCCGGAGGCGCCGGGGAGGATGTCGTCGATCTTCACCGCCGGCGTCCTGGCCAGGAGCAAGAAGGGTGTCGTCGGCACCGGCGCCGGCGCTTCCGTCGCCAGGACGCACGTGTTTGTGCACGACTTCAATCGGGAGGTGGAGAGGGTTTCGAGCGATGAATTTCTGTGTAAGGAGAATCTGGTGAAGTCGAAGGGCATGCTTGGGCACTTTGTGCTGGAGAAGATGGAGGAGGGTAGCTTTCAGTTCTGTCGCAACCACACGTCATCATCGTCAGCGGGGATTTAAATCTCCATTTTTTAAAAAAAAATTTCAAATGGTTAGTTTACTTTGATAATTGGAATTATTCGTGTTTTAAAATTTAATGAAAAAGTCATTTATTAAACAATTAAGTTAGTTAAAACTCAATAATTATATAATTGAATCATATTAATTTTTTTAAAAAAATATCTAATTTATTCTCAAAATTATAAATATCTTTTATTTTTTAATATTAATGTGATCCGAACATATGGTTATCGATATTCGATCAATTTAATTTTTATATGTATAAAATTTAACTTAATTTAATTTTTTTAGAATTTTTTATATAGTCAAGAAAACTTAATTTTATAATTTGCGTTGATAAGAAAATTTTAAAAATTTAATAAATGTGATCCGAATATATAATTATTAATGTTTGATCAATTTAATATCAATATTTTATTCGTAGGCACTTATTAAGGCAGTTCAAAGCAAGCGAAAGTAAATAGTAATTTTATGAAATAAGGCCCGAAAAGAAAAATGTAGGACAAATTACACCATTGGCCCTTAAATTTTTTGCTCTAGTTCAATTGTGAGCCTTTAAGGTTTCACCACTGTGAAATAAATTTCACTTCAAGGTTGGACAAAGTGGATCAAATCGTATGTAAAGTTGCCGGGCACAACAATGGCCCTGTTTGGGTGATTTTGTTTATTTATTTATTGATCTGTTAAAAAATAAGTCACGTCGTTTGAATAATTAAATAATTTAAAAATAAATAAATAAGTAAATAAGTAAATAAATTTATTTGGGTATTCAAATAAGCAAATAAGTTGGTATATAAACTAAATAAGTTGACTTATAAAAAAATAAGCAAATAAACTTATTTGAGTAATTAGTTTATAAGCAAATAAGTTAAGTACCATCCAAACAAATATACTTAAATGGGATTTGATTTATTTAGTAATAAGCAAATAAACAAATAAGCAAGGTTCACCTAAACAGAACGAATATATATTTTTCTATTGTTTGATAGGTTATATTTTGCTTGTTAAATCTTATATAGGTCCTGTTTGAGATGTTTAAAAAGATTAATTTTTAAGAAATTTAATTTTTATTTTAAAAATAGAAAAAAATTATTTAGAATAATTTTCTTGATAACTTTTTTTGAGTTTTTGTTAAATTGTCAAAATTTGAGCTGACACGTTTTTTTAAAAAAATAGATTTGACTTTCTGTATTAAGAAGATTATAGTTTTCTTATTAAAAAAATTTAAAATGTTTTAAATGCGAATAAATTTTTTTTTTCTTAAAAAAAAAAGAGGAATGTTACGAGTACCGAAAGTCATGACCGAAAGTTATTACTGAAGGAAAAAAGAGAGCGTGAATTGGGTGAAAGACATCATGGATTCTTTTACTTTTATTTTTCTTCTCTCCTACTAAATTTTTTTTTTCATGTTCTCAAAAATTAAAAGATATAAAAAATTTAGAAGGATTAAAAAAAATAGAAATGGAGTTTATTAACTTTTAAATTATTTTTTTAAGCTAGTTGATTAGATAAAAATTGATTTTTTTTTTGTTTTTACTCAAATCAGGTAGTTTTTCCCTTCTCATGCATCAAATGTATGAGAAATTTTTCATATATTATAATATAAAAATATTTTCAAACACACATGTTATGAAAAATTTTTCATATATCACTATATAATAAAAAATTTATCATATATTACTATATAATAATATTTTTATGTACATATATTTTATGAAAAAAATTTTCATACGCTCTCATATTATGAGAAATTTCTCATATATCATTACATGATTATATTCTCATATACGCACATACTATGAAAAAAATTTTCATATATCAATACATGATAATATTCTCAATAATATTCTTATATACACATGTCACGAAACGTATCATATATTACTACATGATAATATTCTTATACATACATATACTCTAAGAAACGTATCATATATTACTATAAGAAAATATTCTTATATATGAAAATATTCTCATATGCACACATGTTATGAAAAACTTTTTCATTTATCACAAGATGAGAATATTTTCATACACAGATATGTTATGAGAAATTTCTTATATATCATTACATGAAAATATTCTCATACACCACACAAGTTATGAAAAAAATTTCATACTCAGATTTCAAAATGTATGAGAAATTTCTTATATATCACTATATGAGAATATTCTCGTATCCATACGTGCTATAAAAATTTCTTATATATTACAAGATAAGAATATTCTCATACACGCATACTGTAAAAAATTTCTCATACATATATCATTACATGAGAATATTCTCATGCACACACAAGTTATGAGAAATTTTTCATATTCAGATTTAAAAATATATGAGAAGTTTCATATATCACTGTATGAGAATATTTTCTATATGAGAATATTCTCATATACATACGTACTATAAAAAACTTCTTATACTCATATATCAAAATGTATGAGAAATTTTTATATATCAGAATATTCTCATATATATGTGTGCTATGAGTAATTTTCCATACTCATATTACAAAACGCCAAAGGTAACAGTGAGAATGTTCTCACAATTTATTCACACTGAGAATATTCTCACAGTTTTAAATACTAAGAATGTTCTCAGTATTAATTTTTGAGCAAATTGTCATGAATTTTTTTTCATATATTACAAAATGAGAATATTCTTATACATACATACTATGAAAAACTTCTCATATATCACTATATGAGAATATTCTCATATACATACATCTTATGAAAAAATTTCTCATATATTACAAGATGAGAATATTCTCATGCACACACATACTATAAAAAATTTCTCATGCATATATCATTACATGAGAATATTCTCATGCATACACAAGTTATAAGAAATTTATCATACTCAGATTTCAAAATTGTATGAAAAGTTTCATATATCACTATATGAAAATACTCTATATATAAGAATATTCTTATATACATACGTACTAAAAGAAATTTCTTATATTCAGATCTCAAAATGTATGAGAAGTTTTCATATATCACTATATGAGAATATTCTCATATATATGCGTGTTATGAGTAATTTCATATACTCATATTGCAAAGCGCCAAATGTAACAATAAAAATATTCTCACAGTTTATTGACACTGAGAATGTTCTCAGTATTAAAAAATTATCATTCATTAGTTGCTTATTTAATTTAAAACTAAGAATGACAAAATTAAAAGAAATTATGTATGAAAAATTTATCATGCATGAAAAAAAATTATACTCAAATTTTTTCATTCATAAGTTGCTCATTTTATTTAAAATTAAGAATGACAAAATTAAGAAAAAAATATGTATGAAAATTTTCTAACACTATGTATGAAAAAATTTATTCTGAGAAATTTATCATTCATAAGTTAGGCTTAATTTAGCAATTTAATTTTAAGTTAGGTTTTTTCCTTAAAGTTTTTTTAAACTAAATAAACAAAAAACTTGTTTGGTGAATCGTAGTAGTGATTTTAAATCAAAAGACAATAAGTTAAAAAACTTGACTTAGATTGGTTTTAAACCAAAAGACAAAAAGTTTTGATTCATCCATAAGTTATTATAATTTTATAATTTATTTTTATATTTTATGTAGATCTTGTTTTATAGATTTCGATGAGTAAATTTTAATAATATAATTTTTATGAAAAATCGAAGTGTATAATAATTATTACTAAAAAAATATATAAAACTATTTTATGTAAAAAAGAAAAGCAAAAATTTTAAAAGGTTAAAAGTTTTAAAATTTTCAAACGAGACTTTTTAACTTTTTTTTAGCTAAACCAAAACAAAAACAAAAAATAGCTTTAAGCCACTTGACAAACAAAACATTAATTGTAGAATTTATTTCTATTTTTTTATTTTTGCTCCAACTGGAGCAATTTAATAAGAACAGCAGAGGAACGATGTTTAAAATTTCGGTAGTTTATTTCGGTTCTTTCCTTCGGTAAGAATAACCTTTTTGCAAAAATACCGAATAACCTTTTCGCAAAAAAAAAAGTAAAAAAATAGTTAGGTAACTTTTGTGGACTGCTAAACAGTATGGCACATATTGCTTTTCAAATGGACATACTTTTCGGATATTTATTTTGTTACAAAAATCTAAAATTAATTTTAAAAACAATTAAAACTAATAATTGAAATTAGGTAAAAAGAAAAGGTCAATGAGCATCAGGAGGGCAAACAGGACTGTGACAGCAACAACAAAAATAAATAAAAATAGAACTATTTCATATTTGAAATAAGATTAAAATAAACAAAATCTTTCTTATTGCATCTCAAATAATCAAATTTTCTTTTTGTAAATAACTTTTCCTTAAAAGAATAGGAAAGCCAAATTTAATTATTTTCTTTCATCTCAAACGTAGCTATTAGTTTTGATTTGATTTTTTAATTTTTTAATTTTTTAATTTTTTTACTAAATGGGCAATTTTGATTTTTTTGACATTTTTAGCCAAAAATCAAAAAACTAAAACGGTTAATCAGGGCATAATTACACAAGATTTAATTAGTATTTCTTATCTCGATAAAACAATGTGTTATTTAAACAAAACATATTTTTATCACTTAAAAACAATAATATGCGATTAATTCTGTATTTTAAACCTGTGCATATAATCAAACATTCAAATTGAATCCAAATACTCTTCCAACCCTTTCTTTTAATTGTATTCACAGATGTATTTATATATATAATTATGGAATGATTGGTATTTATATACGATTAGTTAGTTTATGGAATGATTGGTGGTTAGGTGGGTTAGTGTTTATTTCGTATTAATTATTTGTGGAAAAGCTTTAATATGGAAGTGGGGAGCCTATTACCATTTGGTCACACTAGGGATTACTATAAGTTTTAGGGATCTAGATTTGAGGTGTGATTTAGCCGGTGTTTGGATTAATTTTTTTATAATAATTTTTAATAAAAAAATTAGTACCAAATCATATAAAAAAGTAAAAAAAAAAAGTGAGAAAAAGCTTAATAAGACAAATCAGTCGGTCTTTTGTGACTTTTAAGCTAAAAAATTTTAAAAATAAGCTAACCCAAACACAGACTTATAAATGTTTACTTTCTTTTATAATATTATATTATATTATATTTTATTTAATAATACATATTTGTTATATGGATTTATTTTGTAGAATGAGGGATCTGGATGTGTTTTATTTAACATATCTTGGTTTATATTATTTTTTCCCAGGCAATTAAATTCGGAAAAGAAAAATCCAAATATGTATTTCTTTTTGCTATGAGGTAGTTATGTTTTTTTTCTTACTTTTGTAATGTTTTTTTTTCTTTTTAAATTCTGTAATTAGCGAAAATTGATTCACTTTCTTTTGTCATCATAATGTTAGATAAAACACATTTTAAAATTGAATTTGCAATCGACGAATAGTGAATTCAATTTTATATCATTTGGTGATGAATTATAAAAATTGATTCACAGGATTTAAAATAAGAAAGGTTAAATATTGTGCAACTCAATTGTTAAAAAAAGGTGGTAATTAATTTTATAACAAAAATTAAGAAAGGTAACAAAAATTGTGCAGTAATTGTATCAATTTAAGATAAATCGTGTTACACAGTTGTCAATTGCTGAGCATGTGATTTATTTTAAGGGACTTTTAGTCAAAAGTTTTAAAAAATAAATTTTAACGTGTAAGGTATATCAACAAAATTTTTAACGTACGACGTCCAATTGCCTACAATACAGATAAATTTAACACAAATAAATAAATTTATATGTAATGTATACAGATAAATTTATATGTCGTTCTTTTCTAACATTAACAAATGTTAAACAGATAAATTTATCTGTTAAGTTCAATAAATACAAGTAACAGATAAATTTATCTGTCGTTCTTTTCTAATATTAACAAATGTTATACAGATAAATTTATCTGTTAAGTCAAATAAGCACATGTAATAAATAAATTTATCTGTTTCGTGAAATAAGCACAATTTGCTAAACAGATAAATTTATCTGTCGTTCTTTTCTAATATTAACAAATGTTAGACAGATAAATTTATATGTTAAGTCAAATAAGCACATGTAATAAATAAATTTATCTTTTTCATGACATAAGCACAATTCACTAAACAGATAAATTTATCTATTCTTTTCTAGCATTAATAAATACTAGACAGATAAATTTATCTGTTTAGTGAAACAAGCATAATTTGACAGATAAATTTATTTGTCTGGTTATTTATACAAGACAGATAAATTTATCTGTGTATTTTATACGCTTTTTAAAAAGACAGTGTTCTTTATATAGATTAATTTATTTGTACGCGCTTTATACGTATTCTGAAAAAATACAGTATTCTTCACAAAGATAAATTTATCTGTTCAAAGATCCAACTGGATCTCGAGCGTTAAAATTGAATCTCGCGTGTTATAATTTTTTATTATGGATGTAAAACAAAACTGGTGTTACTTTCAGAATTTAAAACTAATTTTTTGTTATTTTAATTCGGCATATTTTGATAGACTTTGTAAGTATTTATTTAGCACAAATTTATTTTTTATTTTTTTATTTTGTATTTATATAAAGAGAATAATAAATTAATTATAATAATTTTTATTTTTGCATGTGACGGTTAGGATCTGTAGAGTGTAGAGACACTTTTGAGTGTAGAAATACTATAATTTAGTCAATTTTATCTTATTTCGTGTATATAGTATGAGTCGACACTGTATCAAATATAAGTAAAAGAGATTAAGTTCTAAATAGATCAAACGTAAACTGGGGGATTTGTGAACAACCAATAAAAGTGAACCACCTCATTAAAATTATGCCCAATAAAATTGCACCCCCTCGGCCTTTTTTGTATCGCTTGGGATAATGATTTGTTTGCTATTTTATTTTATTTATTATTAATTTTATTATTTTTTTGCTCATTAATTAAATTATTAAACTTTTGAAATTTTTTTATCAACCCAAATTATTAAACTTTTTAAGTTATTAATTAATTTATAAGCTATTAATTTTAACAATGATAAACACTACCACAAGTACATATAATTTTAACGAGATGGTACGGTTTTTCGTAAATCCCCCCGTTTACATAAGTAGCTTGAGATTCCTCGTATTAATAGCTCTGTTGCGACAAATGTTATTTATTGATTTATTTTTATTTATTTTAGTTTATAATTCATAAAATTTGGTTTATTAATTTATTTTTGTTTATTTTAAATTTTTTTGTATATTTTAATAAAAAATTATACTTTTTTAATTAAAATATAATAATTTAATTAAATAATAAAAAAATTTATTTATAATAACAAATAAATCAACAAGTCAATAAATTAAATTCAGGCAGGCCAATATTTCTAGTAAGGACACTAGAGCTGCACATGGGGGGTTGGGCAACCTATTTACTTACCCTGGCCCCGTTGACTATCAATTTTAAGCTATGATGGAGAATCGGAGGTGCGATAATTTTATTATTATTTACGCTAACATCAATTTCAAACTAAAACACACAATTGTGACGTGGTGTTTGGGTAAGCTACCGACAGTATTCACATTAATTCTTAGCTAAATTAGTTGGTTAAAATGTCAAATGGTTAATTTATTTAGTTATTTTTAATTTAACATTTTAGCAATACTGGCTAAAGTAGCTATTTTGTTAAAATATAATTTTTTTAAACAATAGTTTCTAATAAGTTTATTTTTTATAAATTAACTTATAATTTAATAAATAATTATATTTATAATTTAATAAATATTGATATTTTTCTATCTTTTCTTAAAATAATATTATTCCTTATTATTATTAATTATTAATTTTTATTATTTTTATTTTTCAACACCATTATATCTTCTCAACGGCAAGTTGGGGGTTTGAAAAAAAAACAAAGACGAAATTTCATTTCTCAACTGCTCTTCCTCTTTAGGAATAAAAAAGTTTCAGATAAGACTTTTAAACTAAGGCATTTTGATTAGAATTCGCCCCGAGAGTTACTATTTTTCAACGGTCGTATTTTTTAACCTAAATTATGATACAATTGATGATAGTCTCTGCAGATGGGTATCACATGAAAGAACTACTGAGCTTATTGAATTCATCAAACACCATCATCACATTTGAGATAGAAAAACTCATTCTTAACTCCAATCGAACTTAGTTGAGCATTTTTGGTTTAATATAACCAATCATGGGAACAAATAAGTTTTGTTTATGCTAGACAATCATTTATGTATTAATGTATTCGTAAAAGAATTCAAGTACTTAAAAAAAGCATTTGTAGAGACAATCAATTAATTTATACTAGTGAGCAGCCAAGCATTTAAAAAATGCAGCAAAACGGTTCTAAGAAAGCAGCAAACCCATCCAAGTAACTTAAAATAATGCAGCAAAACAACCAAGCAACTGGAGAAATTCCTTTGAATAACAAAAATCTGATTCAGCACAATGGAACTCAACTAACTCCATTTACCACATAGCATTATAATTGAAACACATTTCATGAAAACAACTAAATTAACTCTACTTTCCACTTCAGAAAACACAAATTTATAAACACAAAAATTCATATTCAAAAACCAAAATGAAGTAGCTGGACCAAAATCTATTGTAGATTGGTATTACCATCTAGATACTATCAACCATTGTTACCACTAAACCTTTCTTCTTTTGTCAAGGATTTTCATTTATTGGCGATTATAGAATTTTTGTTGCACCGTTAACAAACTACGTTGATTCATCGTTATAATTCTCTCATTCTCTTTGAATTGTTCTATCTTAAGAATTTTCTTATTAATACAAATTTTCTTTTGCTCTTAAGCTAGCATAGACTTTGTCAAGATCTCAATTTTCTTCTTAATCAATTTCTTTTAAAATATATAATTTTTAATTTTATTTTTGTTGAATCGAGCGCTTACCATCTCACTAAAACCCGCAGATAGTGGTGAAGACGTAACTTTATTTCCTTAAAGGATACAGCGTCAAGCGCCACAAGTCGACTGTGACTCGGCCCAAACCTGGACATCCGCCACGATAGAATGCTGGCCCAAACCCAAGCCAACAATCCCCCCAGCACCTGCCACACTACCCGCAAGACAAAGGGCCTTCCACGATGGAAAATCGAACTTGAGACCACATGCTCTGATACCAATTGTTAGATTAAGCGCTTACCATCTTACCAAAACTAGCAGGTGGTGGTGAAGGCGCAACTTTATTTCCTTAAATGGTACAGCGCCAAGCGCCACAAGTCGACTGTGACTCAGCTAAAATCCAGACTTCCGCCACGGCAGAATGCTGACCCAAACCCATGCCAACAATTTTTATATTTTTACCATCTAACTTAAATTTAAAATTATAAGTATAAATGTACTAAAATCTTAAAAATATAAGGATATAAGTATAAATATTCAAAACTAAAAGTTATACTTCAAAAAATATACTTTAAATACTAATTTGTGTATAATTACATTAGCAAGATGAGAACAGCTGAACATAAATTATTGGTTAATAATAAACTTAATAATTTTATTATAAGACTCTTTAACAATGAAACGAGTTTTCGCCGCCTCAGTAAAAAAAGGATGGCGGGGACTTGAAATTTTTCCCACTAATTTTTATCTATGTAATTAGCGATGAAAATATGTTGTTATAGAAAACGTTATGCACTTTGCGACGAAAATTTTTTTGTCTCGTAAAAAGTCTTTTATTTATAGACGAAATTAGGCCATTAACGATGAATATATTGGCCTCATTGAAAACGTAATACAATGTGTAACGAAAAGTATTTTTTTCTTCAAAACTATTTTATTTAGCGACAAAACTGGGATTTTGTCGCCTTTTACTTACCTTTATCGACGAAATGTAATTTCGTTGCTCGATTTTGTCGCTAAATACCCATATTTTTATAGTGTTTGCCGTTGGCATGATTAGTAGATATCAGTCTAACCCAAGATAGAAGTATTTGACTGCGGAAAAGAATATAATCAAATACCCGAAAATGACTAAGGATTATATGTTAGTTTACTAGACAGATAGTCTAGTACCTTTAGGGTACACAAATTCAGATTTTCAGTCAGACAAAAATTTTCGAAAGTCTATCTTAGAATATGTGTTTACCTTAGGAGGTAGAGCTATTAATTGGAGGAGTATGGAATAGTCTTGCATTGTTATTCCATCATAGAGGCCGAGTATGTAGCAGCTTCTGAAGCAGTTAAGGAGGCCGTTTGGCTCAAGAACGTCCTGTTGGATCTGGATGTGGTCCCTTCAGTTCGGTCGACTATTACACTTTATTGAGATAATAGCGGAGCGGTTACAAATTCGAAGGAACCAAGTGTCCATAAGGAAGGAAAGCACATTGAGCGTAAGTATCGCCTGATATAAAAAATTGTACAGAAATGTGATGTTGTTGTGATTAAGATTATATCATGAGATAACCTTATAAATCTTCTTACAAATAACTTATCGGTTAAGACTTTTGATAGTCATGTAGAGGGCATAGGAGTCAGATATATTGTAGTATAATTTTGAGTATAAGTGAGAGATTGTTAGGGTTTAATACTGAAAATCATATTTTTTAGTATTTAATTTAATTTTAATAAAATTAATTTTTTATTTTATGAGAATCTTAATGTATAGACCTGTGGAGTAATTATGATAAATATTTATAGTATAACCAGATATGTATTCAGTGATTTTCACAATTAAACAAATCTCAGCGATATTTGTAATTATGAAAATCTTGCAGCAATTTCTGCAATTTTTATAAAATACTCAATTACAGTTCTCACCACTGAAGAACTATAATTGCACTATAAGCCATAGTTTCAAAACCATCTTACATTGAGCTTCTGTTATTAAATAATTAACTTATCTTTCCATGTTAAGATTTTCGATACCTGCCAATTAAATTTAATTACTGATAATTTAATTTAATCGGCATCTTTAAAAATTTTTAAACCATTCCGTTTAAGTTATTTGACCGCCGGATAATCAAATCCACCTGCAGAGTTTGGCTTAATCAAAACTTATAAGCTTTCTTAAGAGGGTATCGTCAATCTCGATCATTCGAGACGTGAATTACGTAAATAATTAATATTTACCATATAAATAATGCTATTATCTAACTTTTCAGGAATATAAACCCATATAAGATCGCACCATATAATAAATCAAAACAACGAGTATTAAATATACACAAATGATTAATTATTTCAAAATTAAGAGTATAAGCACTATTCATAGTGACCTTAGAGTGTTAATTAATTTATATAGTAAGTATAAAATTAATTATCCTAATGTATCCCGTTTAATACACACAAAGTGTACTACCACAGAGAGTCAGAACAATAAAGGACGCTATTATCTGTTTTCCATAACCAAGTCAGTCTTACTAAAACTCTATGCTACAGTCGTACTGGTGGTATGCACATTTTTATTTAAATTGTGAACAAATACTTATATTTTGCAAGAATCTAAAATTTGGTCTTTTGTGTGTAATTCGTACTCTACACACCAGATTAAATACTGTACAAAATAAATAACATCCATACATAATATTAAAGAAATGATATTGCATACATTACTCATTAAGATTGTAGCCCACACTACATTCGAAAATCGCATAAGGTAATACAGTAGAAGGTCTGACGGGAGTTTCAACTCGGAATCAAAAATCGTAATTGGAGAATCGATCAAAAAAGTGTTCTTCTAAATTAACTGTGGTGGTATGAATTTTTATTTTAATCGTTCAGCATCAAAAAATTTATCTGGAGCTCATTTCACCAATTACTCGTCTAGTTATTTTTTTATCGAAAATCGTTTACAAAAACAATGATATTGGTAGTTTTGCCTCTAACACTTGTCGTCGGCGTCATCCTCAGTGCAAGCATCGTCGGCGGCTTGCCACAATCGATTGATCTCCGGGACTACGAGCGGTGGCTTTCCCAAATCTGCGAGATTTTTCGTAGGCTCAATCACCCCCATTGCCACTTTTTGAAGTCGGTTAAGTGCAAGCATTGTCGACGGTGTGCTCATCACCACCACTACCACATCGACACCACTATCACTCCTGCTGTTGCTCATCACCATCCCTACCACTGTTATTTTCCGTCACCATCATCACCACCCCTAGCTATCATTGCTAATATCACTTATCTCGTCGACACTAGAATTGATTCTCTCTTTAAATTAATTTTGATCTTTTAATGTAAAATATTTTATTGAAAAAATAATTTACATTATTTTCATAAAATCAAACAATCAAAAATAAATATAATATTTTACCAAAAATAATTTTAACTGAAGCAAATGGTGCCTTCATTTCTTTTTAATTTACTTTTTGTCGACAAATCCAATATTAAGAAATGTCTTAAATTAACTCATTCTCCTTGACTAATTAACGCCAAAGTCATTAATTTATTTCAAATTTACAAATACAAACTAACATTTCTACTCCACTAGTCTTGTTTGCTCTCTTGTTTAATTGAGCCAAACAGTGAATAAAGAACTTATTGATTGCCAAAAGTACCCTCAATTCCCAATTCTATTTTCCAAAACAAGCAACATATTGAAAAGCCCCATGAGTGTGACCATGCTAAAGTACAAAATTATAAGGCACATTTCTATAAATTAAGTGGGACCGTTTCTCCATTAGAAGGGTTGACATTAAGAAAAGGCAAAGCAAATAAATGATCAATAAGCAAACCGCAGGGCTACCCACATGGATGGAACCACATTGAGACTATAGGGCCCTGGCCCCTTGTTTTACTATTTTGCTCTGAGTTTTTTTACACAAATATAAAAAATTGTTAGATTATATATGTATACATATATATAAAAATATCAATCCAAAAAAGTTGACATGATAATCAAGACTTGGGACTTGAGAATTTATTCTCTACAAAGTCTTTAGTTTAAAATCTCTTAAATTTTATTAATTCTTTGAAGTCAAGTCCATATAAAGCAAAACAATAATGGCATTCAAAATAAATAAAAAGTAAAAAAATAAATCAACAAATAATAAAAGAGAGAATAAAACCTTACTTTCCAACCTCTTTAAAATATGTGACCGCATCCACCATTATTTCTCCTTTTCTTTTTTCTATTCAATTCTCAGCTGATTCATATACAATAAAGGCATGCTTGTTTTGATGGAAAGAAACTTGGGATTTGATTAATTATCTAGTTTTTCATGTTTGATTACCATTAATAAGTTCGGATACACTATTCAGGGGACTCTAAATTCTATAAATATGAGATAATTCTGTCCTAGAAAGAGGGGTGAAATTGACAATTTAAAATTAAAAATTCTATGTTCAAATGTCAAAATAAAATTTTATCATTATTTTTTTAGAATAATATTATATATTTTTTAATTAGAAAAAAAGTTCTTTATTATTAGTTTTAGAAAAACAATTTCTTATTTATTTATAACAAACAGTTTATCATTTTAAAAAAAAAAATCTGTTTGTTGTTTTTTTAAAGAAATCTGTTTATTATTATTATTTTTAAAAATGTTTTTTTATTATTTCTTATTTTAAAGCCTGTTTTTAATTATTTTAAAAACTGTTTTTAATATATTTTTTATTTTAAAAACTGTTATTTCTTTTTGTTTTTAAGAAAC